>JAUPMG010185056.1:0-10309 GCA_031762675.1 Pachysandra terminalis
TGATGTTATCATCATCATGCACTCTGCTTTTGAATCTTGCTTCTTTGGAGTCGTCGAAGATTTGGGTTTCTTGATCGCTCGATCTTGATCTTTGCTTCGGTTTGTCATCTTAGGGTTTGTTGGAGAAGAGAGGAGTCCTCCTCGGTTTCGAGAAGGGAGAGGGGAATAGGGTTTGGAGGTTGGGAGTGGAAGGAGAGGAGGTTGATACTGTGGAGAAGAAAGCGAAGAAGAAGAAAGAGATTGAGGAGGTCCGTGGAAGAAGCGGCCATGGATGTTGTCGAGGATAAGATTTGAATGAACAACGAAGTTTTCACAAGGTCGGGTCATCATGAAGCTATTGAGGTTTCTTTTAGGGTTTCGGATTCTCTTGTTAGATTGATCTGAAGAAGAAGATAACAGAACAACCTCCATGGATTATCTATCAGGTTCGTGTGTGAAGAAGTGGCACCCTAAAAAGATCGGTTAGGGATTCAAAAAAATTTAACTAATAAGAAGAGAAATAAACGGCAACGATCTCAAAATAACACGATCGATAACCCGAAATCCTTACAGATCTACAGGTGGTGAAGAAGATCAAAAGCTAAAAACTAGTGAAAATCACAAGAAAGATCGAAGTATTATACAAAGAAAATCTCTCTCGAATCGAAAATCCGTCAAGAATCTTTCTATTTTTATTCTTCAAGGGAGGATGATCTCTGAGAAATTCGATTGAGCCGACACAGAGCTAGATTTTCAAACATATAAAACCGATAAAAAACAGGAAAAAGAAAAGATATCTCGATCTTAAAATGGCTATAAGCAAACCCTAAATGAAGAACAGATGGTCTGAAGCTGTCTGTGTTCTTACACAGTTTAGATGAATCTCTTTACCATTTAGAAATCCCAATTTATAGAGAGAATCCCAACGGCTACTTTAATATTTGTTTAACATTTTTTATTATTTTACGTGATTTTAATATTTTAGCTTTTCTCGTAATTTACCGACAACCGGTGCGGTCGGATACTAACGCGGATTCCCATACTAGGAACTGTAGGGCGGCAACCGCCGAAGCGACGCTGACCGTTTGATCAAGATTTTAAAACAACGGTTGGGCAGATGTTGACGGTTGTTCTTTTTATTGGTTAGTAGTTGCCAATCTGGAACGAAAGGGAATCGATCAAATTTGGACCAAACACGTTTTCTGATTTGCTGGGACCCACAACAAACGAGTGAAGACTGTAGCTTTAGCCGTCGTTCTGACCTAACGTGGAGGGAATGGCAGAAATTGTAATTTAATACTTTTTTTCTTGCATAGTTAAGTACGGTGTTTTTCTTGCATACTCGCACCACTACTAACGGTAAGAGTGTACAGCCCTTGCTTGATACAATCTTAACCGTACGCGTGCACCGGACCAATTCGTCCAAAGAATTTCAATTGAATCTGTGAGGAGGCCAATCAATCCGGTTCACGGCCTTTTTTATTGGATTATATTGGTTGGATCCGGCTCAAACCTACTTTGCAATCAAACCAGATACTTGTCATAGGGCCTGTTTGTCGTTGCTTCCAACAAATGGAAGGGATTCAATGTGAAGGACTTGGTTAAAAGGGCTTTTGAATCAAAGCCATTGGTTAAAAATTACATTAGGTGAAAAAAATTATATAAAATGATGCTTCAGTAAATAATTTTAGATTCGATGGATAATTTTGTCTTTTCAAAGATTGTGTAATAAAAATGAAAGAATAATTTGTCACTTTAAAAGTTTAACTAACAAGTTTTTCAGAAACAACCCCACATTGCTTCATCAAAATGAACCTTTTTGAAGGAAAAAAAAAATTTATTTCCATTCAAAACAGCTTTCAAAAGTATCAACAAACACCCAAGCATTGCTTAGGTAGCCTTTTTAGATCAAGGGCTTCTCGATCCATAGGAAGTTGTGCCTAACCGAGCTTCAGAAAGTCCATTTTAGTGAAACATGTGGGGTTGCTTTTAAAAACTATGATCGCCAAAAATAAATTTAAGTACAAGTTTTAAAATGACAAAAATAACCTTTCATTTTTGTTGCACATTTTTTACAAAAGCAAAAATATCTGCAGAGCCAAAAATTATGTACATAAATATCTTTTTATATAATATTTTTCACCAAATATAATTTTTAACCAATAAGTTTGATTTAAAGCCCTTTCGAACAAGACCCTTCTTGTTAGAGGACAGAGTAGTCAATGCACTCTTTCAGTCTTCCTCTATAGTGTCAAAAGAAAACAAGATCTTTTGCATGTATGGCAATAAGGACTCTTCTCCAAATGCAACCTAACATTCAAAGAAAAGGGTACCATTCTAAACAACTTTACAAATTGTTATAGCTGTAGCTTTCGAACCTGTGTCAGAAACCCTGTTATGACCTATGACTAATAATAGCCAAATTATTTAATATATTATTTTAATCAACTCTTATTATAATAAGCATGAGATGCATGCCTTATGTTAAAGCTATGTTATTATAGTTTAATCTCCACGAGCGTTGTATGGATTAGGATAAAACCTTATGTTAGACTTTGGATAATATCGTTCAGTCTCCTTTGCATAATATATAGTTTTAAGATGGGCTTGAAATCTTGGAAGAATTTAATAATCAGGATTATTTTTTCATAGAAGCCCTACTTATATAAGTTTCAAATTTTGATTCAATGATATACGTATGGATATCGTCTGCAACAATTTCCTGCGACAAGACTTGTGAATGGTTCCTTTTAATTTTTTTTATTTTCATGTAGCTATGGTGAGCGTTTCCTTTGGAATTTTGTCCGGAAGATTTGCTGCACCCGTGTTGAAATGCTTGTATCCTGTATTGCATTTCAGCACAGGGTACAAGCATTTCAACATGAGGTGCAACAAATTGTCCAGGATCCTAGACCAGATGAAATGCTCAGTAGTTCTGTTGCAAAAGAAGTTTTGTTTTTTTTATACAAAATGACCAAGCACAATTCTTGCTCCTGTTGCAGGAAATGCGGAGAGAAAATGTTGCAGACAATACATGCTCTAAGTTGTACTGTATTGTTGGTCCGAAAAACCAACTCCGGCTCGCTTCTCAGTTGGTTTGTAGGTTCACTCTCGGTCGTGTGGCAGAGTGGGTGCGAGCGTGCCAGAAATCTTAATAACTCGCCTAAAAGACAGGTTATGTGAGTTAAACTACGTAAATTAACTATTAAAGTGAATCGGTCGATTATATGACCAATTGTGAATTAGACGATTATGTGGCTTACAATCTTGAAGGATCAGTGGCCGATCCATAGAAACTGATTTTACGTGATCAACATCACCTCATATATATATATATAAACCAGAACAAAATAACATGCAATTAAAAAGTAAACCTTCTAAGATGCAAGGGAAACAAGAAAAATAAAAATAAAACTCCAGAAGTTCCTTGGACTCCGATTATGGGACGTGACTGACCTACTTCACGGGTGCACAATACGGCATGCAATAGACTATCGAGAGGACCTCCAATGGTTCTTTGGGCTCTTGCTGTGGGACACGATTAAACTACTTCCCGGGTGCATAACTCGGCTTGCAAGAGGCGATCAAGAGGGGTTCTGAAGAGCACCAGACTGGGATTCCTCCGTGGCCAACTGGTTTGGATGACGAAGTAGGTGCAGCAGGCTCCTTACAGAATGCTAAACTAGTAATTATTGGGGATCAAGGATGAAGCTATATGTAGTTTTGGTTGATTTTCTGTGGAGCTCTTTTCCATTTTGGTCGATCTCTTTTTTATAGGCCTTTATTGTAACTGCTCGGCAGTTGGGTGATGACCAAGATGGAGGACAAGAAGATGATGAAGACCTTAGTTTATATTAGATAATTATTTGATGTTTTCAATAGACTTTGTAATAGGATCAATTGGATTTATGTTTTTAAAGACTTATTACCATTAGGACCAGATTTTAGTAATTTAATAGGGTTTTGATTGAAGCATGAGACTTAGAGTTATATTTTATTTCCGCTGATTTCTGATTCAAGATTGTTTTGGATGGACATTATTATTAATAACATTATTTTCCATAACTTTACCTTATAATTTTCTTAATAAATTCAATGGTTTGGTAATATATTGCTTATCCACTCACATAGGGATATGGGGTGAGAGTTATATCTTAAATTTGGGGACTCTTATGAGATTTCTAAGTTTGGGATGTGACATTTACACAGCTCGACCTAGTCTCATAAACCTTTAGTAAGGCTACTACTCGTTGTATTCTCTCGAACAGACTTACTTCGAGGACCACTTGTGTGGGGGTATTCCTTCGAATTGACCTACTTCAAGGACCCACCTGTGTGGAGATATTCCCTCGAACTAACCCACTTCGAGGATCCACCTGTGTGGAGATATTCCCTTGAACTGACCCACTTCGAGGATCCACTTGAACTGACCCACTTTGAGGTTCCATCTGTTGGGATATTCTCTCAAATTGATCCCTTCAAAGACCAATCTGTATTGGGATATTTTCTCGAATTGATCTACTTCGAAAACCAACCTGTATTGAGTCGCTCCCTCGAGAGCTTGATCTAAAGTACACTTGTGATGTACATTTCACTAGCACTTCGAGGCTCCACCCGTACTTGGAACATTCCTTTGAAGTCTATACAATCAAGGGTCCACCTGTGATGGATAATCCTTTATCACTTTAGAAACCTAATGTTAGAGGATCCCCTTTTGAAGTTGCTTGTCAAGATTTAGACTGACCCTTTTGATTTTATATATGTGAAATCACCTCTTGAGGGAGGACACATTAAACGGATAAAATATTAAACACTTCATGAGAAGTGACTGAGACTAGCCACCTCGAAAGGGCTAATTTATTATACAAATTTTCAACGTGCAAAAATTAACTCGCATATTATCAATCTTGTGTGAAAACACCCCTCAAGGTGACTATCTCGAACTTTTATTCGAGATGATCACTTCTGTATCTCGAAATTGTTTTTTGAGGTAACTGTTTTGAGGTCACAAATTATCCTTCAAGATTGCCATCTCAAATCGATAATTCGAGATGATCAGCTTACGAATCGTCATTCGAGACAACAATTTGTTACTATGAATTGCATTATTTTAAGGACATTCCGTGACATCCAATTATTTTTCAAGTTTCCTAAACTCTAGGTTATTTACTCAAAACAAAGGGAAAAATAAATAGAGACTTTCAAGAATGGTGGACCAAAGAGACAAGTCCCATTAAGACCCCTGTGGGTCCTGTCATGTTAATGGGCTAAATCACCATAGAGAGCACGAAGCACGATTAAGTGTCCTTCACGAGCTGTATAAACCTCACGTACATACTTGGTTAGACATTTTGTATGCATTGATCAAATGTTTAATATGCATTGATTAGATGTTTCATATGTTTTAAATGCTTGATTGAACGTCTTGACAAACCAAGTTATGGAATGAGGGAATTTTGGCTATAAAATGATCAATTGTGCACCTTATAAAGAGACTCTTCTAGGACTTTTGAAACCCTTCCTTCTAAGCTCTTATGAACTTCTTAGACTTCCAAAAAGAGTTAAAGCATCTCTGTAGTGGTCTCTCTAAACATTTCTGACTGATCTGCTGAGCTTTCTTCCTTGTTTTCATCACATTCATGTCATTGAAAAGGAAACCCTACATTAGAAGAACCAACCTTTGGTTTAGGCCATTTCAAGACAAGTTATTCGAATCCTTTGTATTCGGATTGGTGGATATGACTTCCTCTAAAGTTATCATCTTACTGTAATTTCTTGATTAATTAACATATGATTGTTAAAATTAATCCTTGACCAATTTTAGCATCACCAGTACTTTTTAATAATCCAAAACATCGATTCATTTCAAATCACTTAGTTTGATTTATTCCATCAAAAACAGTACATACATCATTTCAAATGGCTTGCTAAAACAAGTTTATTTTGAGCATATAAAAGAAATAATTGAGCTTACATGGTCTATTTATACTAAAAACCAAGAGATAAAAGATGTGATAAAATCTAGAAAATATGAAATATGATTTTGTTTCACTTAAAAGAGGCAAGCGCAGACAATTTTCTTGTTGATATGCAAAAATGTTAGTTTGTATGTTCTTATCAACGAAAATTTATTTTAAAATAACTGTAAATCCATTTTTTATAAGAAGGCATGAAAATCATTTTCGACAACCAGTTGATGAAATGCAAAGAAAAAAATATACATATTCCTGAAATGTAAAGGAAAAATATACATATTCCTTGTACAGTTGGAGAAAAAAAAATTGATTGCAAATACTGTTAAAATTGTAAAGACATCAAAAACCAACTTTATACAAAGTGATGATTTGATTACGTTGAGTTTGGCCCGGCTTTTATAAGTATTTATTGCATCTTATATCTTATATAAGCACTTTTAAAAATTAAATATGTATTTGGTAGTGCTTACCCATAAGCAGTAGAGGAAGGCTACCCAAGCTCTTATGCGTTAAGCTATTTCACAACTTTAGTAATCTTTAAAAAATACATATTTTATCTCAAAACTTTCATAAGCACTTAAATAAATGCTATTTTTAAATTTATAATTTTTTTTTATAATACCTATTTATCCCTAAACTTTTATAAACACTTAAATAAATGTGTTAACCAAACGCTATTTTCTTCAAATAAGTAATTTATTGTTGCTGTGATGAGCACTTATCCAATGAGTGCTTATCCATAAGCACAAGCCGGGCCAAACGCAGCATTAATGGCCATCAACAAAAAAGCCGAGCCAAACGCAGCATTAATGGCCAAACGCAGCATTAATGGCCATCAACAAAAAAGCCGGGCCAAACGCAGCGTTAACGACCATCAGCAAAAAAGCTCATAAAACATTTCTCTTTCTCTCTCTCTCTCTCTCCTATATATATATTAAAAGTAAACTCTCAATCCACGATACAGCATATTAAAATCTGCAGATATCCTGCAGATTTAATCAATGTTAATTTATGATGGATGATACGATCAACGACCAACTCTTCTTTCCAGTCCCCTTCTCCCTCCGATACAGCCATGGTGGTTCGTTGACTTCTCCGGGCATAAAGAATATAATATTTCATGTTTCTCTCAGAATGCAAGAGCAATTGAAATTAGGGTTTTGTAGTCTACTATTTCATGTTTCTCTGAGAATGCAAGAGCAATTGAAATTAGGGTTTTGTAGTCTTGTATGCAAATCAATAATGAGTTCGTTGACGTGAGAATTTGAATTGTTTGTATTTGGTGAGGGAGAGATAAACGGATTTTAACTGTGAATCCTTCTTCAATGGCTTGGAATCCATTCCAAGATGTCGCTAACTCGAAGCCTCTGTTCTTGACGATCTACACAACAGTCCTCATTGGTATTGTTTTTTCATCCTTCTATGTCTTCTCCGCTGTATACTCAGGAAGGCCTGTCTATTCAAGCAACTGGTCCTCCTCTCCTGTTTCAAGTAAGTTTTAGTGTTTGTTCTATTAATCATGCGTAATTCTTTTACGTATTTTGGATTTGTCATATTTTGTATCTTCTTCCATTAATTGACTTGCTAATATGTTATCGCAATCTCAAATTTAATTGATATTTAAGCCAAGTGACGAGATATGGGTTTGAATTCGAGTTGTTTGGTTAGCTTAATGATCATTTCTAGTAGGTGCTTAACATCAATAATTGAAAATTTGTTGCGAGCCTAACCAGCATAGTGTTAAGTATCAGCCGATCCCGAGTCCGATTGGCCGATACACTGACTGTCGGGATCGGCTCGGGAGTAGTCATGATCCCAAGCTGATCCCAGAAATTGCTAAAGTTCTTTGACTCGGTCTGAAGCCGAGTCAGATCAGACGATCCATATTGGATCATCCTGACACACCTCAAAATGTTTTTAATATCTTTTAAAAAAAATTGGGCCGTTTTTGGATTGGTGGATCCTGAGTTGGATTGCCGATCCAACTCAGTATCGGACCAGGACGATCCCTGATCTGATATCGATTTTAAACACTATGCTAACCAGTACACCAAAAGCTCCAGGACATGATGCATCAAACCAGGCTTTGTAACATTTTTGAGATGGTAGCAGAAACGAACAATTAATTTAGAATGTTTCTCACTGCTACTTAGTTATAGGAAATAAAAGTTTAAGTTTGAAAGCTTGTGGGGTAAAGAAACACCTTACCAGAGGAATGGAATCATTCAACTGGATTTTTCTTCCATTTATTACAAATTACGATCATTTAGTCCCTATGGGTGTTACCTTAGTAGTCTGTTTATTTTTTTCTTTGCATTTACTTATTTAGAAAATCTTCACTAGGAATGTACCTTAGCTTGATGTACATGTAAGAATTACAACTATCAATGTCTCAGTACTTATCAGCTTTTAGAATAAAATTGTATTGATAGTATACTTGGGCACTACCAGCAATTTAAGTTGTTTCTATGTGAAGTTCTCTTGAGAATGTTATCAGTTTTGGCATGCCTTATTTGTTTTTCCTTATGTGCAGTTTGTATCTTTTCACTAAGATTAGGCTTCAACTAATTATATCTGGATTTTGTGTTTTGGTAAAATCTTGGAAATGAAGTATGACTTAGTTGGTGCAGTTTTAACTTCTGCACTTATGGAGGTATCTTTTTCCTAAGATATTCACTTTGTATCTTTTTGTTAAGAATTGCTTTCTCAATTCTTGAAATTTCTTCAGTTTTTTTTTCCTCTTCTTATATTCAGGATGGAATAAGTGATGAAAAGAGAAACAAATTCTAAAAAGACGTGTTATAGCGCGATATTCCTTTTCGTCTTGATTGTCCCCGTCTTTACAGTGCAGTTATCATTAAGGATGCTTTTCTAGCTAAGGTGCTCCATTTTTCTTCTCATTGTTTGTCTTGGAATCACCCTTTGAGAAGGGATCCCTATCCAGTTGGTAATTTGATAGCCTCGATTTTGGATTTTCTGAAAGTTGTGTTCATTGACTCGGATAGTTTAAACTACAAAATTGGGTCTTTAGATCAAAGGGTATATATTCGTCATGATTCTTCTTCTTCTTTCTTTGTGCCCCTTGAGAGGACCCTCCTTTCTTTTTTCTTTTTCCTCTTCTTTTCAGTAGGGTTTGGAAGGTGTCTAGTCCCCGAGAGTTGGAGATTTTGTTTGGACATTGATGTTGAAAATGATTAGCACTCATGATGTTCTTTAAAGAAGGAGAAAGTATATGGCTCTGTATTCTAAAGTGCATGTTGTGTATGCATGAAGAGGAGTGTATCAAGCACCTTTTTATTCATTGTGAGTTGGTAAGTGTTGTATGGTGTTTCTCTCTCCATCTGATTGATGATAGCTGGATACTACCTTTCGATATTGTTAATTTGTGAATCTGTGGAGTTTTAAGAGTTTGGGAAAGAGGATATTGTGGGGTGAGAGGTTTGGTTTACAGTTTGAGAATAAGACATCAGGTTTCAAGGAAACTTTTGACAGTGTTATGGTTTTCACAGCATCATTGGTTTCAGTTTTGGAAGAACTTAGGTATGTGTCATTCAATGTGGTTTTAACGGATTGGAATTTGGTGGCTTTCTATAATGCTCCAATACAACGTTTTAGGTATCATGAACTGTTCCTCCAATTAGTATCCAGATATTGAATCTTGATTGTTGCCCTTAGGATACCCCGGCAAGTGTTGGATGGTGAGACCTTTAGAAATGGTAGTGGGTTCATTGTTCACTTGTACTTGGGTCTGATTGGAGACGATTTTTATTATAAGGGTAGAAGCTGAGTCTTTATGATTTGGCCTTAAGGAAGGTAGAAGGCTTGAGATGGGCAATTTGATTGTGGAGGGAGTCTCTCATCCATCATTAATTGGGTTGAGACTTGAGATGATCAATTTGATTGTGGAGGGAGACACTTCATCCATCATTAATTGTGTTAGAGGTGGCAGCATTGAGTTGTGGAGTCTGACAAATTGCATCAGAGCTAGAGCCGTTGCGTCTTCAATGAATATCTCATTTCAATAGGTGCATAGATCAGCAAATAAGGTGGTAAATTATTTAGCAAAGAAGGGTTCTTGTAGAAATTTTATGATTTTTGGAGAGGAAGCACTTCAATAGTACTGTTTGTTTGTGTGTGTGTGTTTTAAATAATTTTCTTTGTGATATAATTTTTTTCCTTTTAGTTTCTGTTAGTGTTGTAGCTTCTTTTTTCTTTCTGTTGATCTGCTTCCGTAATTTAGGGATTCATCTTAATCCTTGGCTGCCTTTTTCCCCCCTCTGTACTTCTTGACTGTTACCAATAAAGCTGCATATTAATCAAATAATAATAATAATAATAATAATAATAATAATAAT
>JAUPMG010185109.1:0-10308 GCA_031762675.1 Pachysandra terminalis
GATCGATCTACCTTATTAATTACATTACATCACTTAATTATTAATTAACTATTAAATCTGGGTTAGGGTCACTACAGGAATCTACCCTGTAAATGTTTTCTTGCAACTTTATCTCAGATGAAGTGGTGATCTATTATAAATTGCTTCGTCCGAGCATGGAACAATGGATTGACAACGAGATATGTGGCTCCAATATTGTCACACCAAAGTGTGGATGCCTTTGGAAGATATAGACAAAGCTTAGACAGTAGTGATTGAATCAAAATTAATTCGGCTGTGGCAAGCGCAAGTCCTCGATACTTGGATTCCGTACTGGAACGAGCTATAGTATGTTGTTTGTTGAATGTCCACAAAATAAGGTTTGGACTTAGGAACACACAGTATTCGCTTGTAGATTTGTGGTCATCAAGGCAGTCTGCCCAATCAGCATAAGAAAAACAATGGAGAGAGAGAGATCATCTGCTTTACGAAGAAGAAGCCCAGAATTGTGGGTATGCTTCAGGTAATGAAGTATACGTTTGATAGCACTCCAATGTATGTTAGTAGGGGAGTGCATAAATTGGCAAACCTTGTTCACCAAAAATGCAATATCTGAGCGAGTGAATGAGAAGTATTGCCAAGCCCCAACAATACTGTGATACTCAGTAGGGTTGGGAAGCAATATACCATCAAAATGAGATAAGATCTTACCAGCAATCATTGGAGGTATTGTAGTGACCCTAACCCAAATTTGATAATTAATTAATGAGTAAAGTGACATATTGTAATCTAACCACAAGGTTGGGGGGGCTAGATTGTGATTAATAGACATTATGGGAGATTATGGTGAAATTAATGAAATTAGAAACTTCCTGGAATTAGAAGTCGACGTGTTAACTATTTAAAATTAACTTGGTTAATTAAATTAGTAGATTCTTCTAGAAGCTAATCAAGTTAAAAAGAAAATTATGGAGAATTATAATTGTTGGACTTGATTTAACGTGTAAGCCTAGAATTAGCAAGGTGGAATTAGTAATTAAGAAAGGTTAAGTTAGTAAATTCATTAGAAATTAAATAATAGTTACTAATTAGAAAGAGATTTGTATTGGGAAGGAGAGTTTCTATTAAGAGTTGGGTGAGGATTAGAAAGTTTCTACGAGAGGAGAAGATTGAGATTTGGATGAAACGTGGGATTTAGAAGAAGATGAATTAAAATCTATAAGAGAGAGATCTAAGAGAGGGTCGTGGACTTCAGAAGAGGAAGGACTATTGTTTTGTCTGAGAAGAAAGAGAGAAGAAGATAGAGAGAGAGAGATAGAGAGAGAGAGAGAGAGAGAGAGAGAGACGTGGTGGCTGAATCTGAGTTCAAGGAAGAAGAAGTAGGGAAGAACACTAGGATCATCAAACAAGCATAACTGTAAGTTGAAATTTCTGTATAGTTCTCTTAGTTAAGGGGCAATATTATGTTTAATATTGATATCTATGTAGTATGGATACTATATGATTGTTTTGGATGCTAACTCACGGTATTGATCATAAATCTGATGGAGTGTTAGAATGATTTCAGAACCTATACGAGTATGTGTACATTAATTGGTGTTAAGCTTGATTATCATGATTAATATGTGTTTTAGTATGATTAATTAAGTATAATATAAAAATTTTAATGGCTATGGCACATTAGACGTAATGAGAATAAAGATTGGATGTCATAAAGTTCGGTTTCACGAATCCAGAAATTTCCAGAATACAGTACTGTGAGCAAGATTCGGTCCACCGACCACCCTACCGACAGAGAGCTATTTACAGGCAAAATTTGCTATTCGGCAGGCATCGGTCCACCGACCACCCTGCTGAACAACTGATAAAAACACAAAAGGTATTCGGTAGGGTTTGGTCCACCGACCACCCTACAGACAGAGACCAATTCTTATGGTTATTTTGCTATTCGGAAGGGTTCGGTCCACCGACCACCCTACCAAACCCCTGAGATTTAGCAGTCCCCTATTTTTGGCGAATCGGCAGGCTACTGGTGTGCCGGTTAGCCCATTGGTGAGCCCTGTTTGACCTTTTTATTGGACTTATGACATCAATGGTGGTCTTATAATATGATTTATTGACTGATATGATTAAATGATGAATTATGTGATTGAATTCAATACCATGACTTGTACACTTGCTTACATGCTCAAATTGTGGATATGTTGGAAAGGAAGCTTTGTGATGGTGTCCCAAGGATTATCCGTGTGTATGGGCGCACGGGTAGCTTCCAAACAATTTTATCACCGGAAATCCTACTGGGTTGTTGATGGTTGAGTCCGGTCAACCGGACAACCATAGATTGGAAAGGTGGATTATGGATACATGGTTAAGGGTGACCAATCCTTGGGTATAAATTCCTTAAAAAGGTTAGGCGAACTGTCCTTGGGTGTTAATTACCAAAAAGGTTAGCGATGACCGTCCTTGGGTGTAAATTCCAAAAAGGGTATAAATAGCTTCGAGAATTGAGTCCGGTAGGTTGCGAATCCTACAAAAATCACGTTGTACACGTGGAATAATTGTTGATGGAGATTTGTGAACCGGCTGATCATTGGATCGTGGAGTGCTTTTATACATGTGAAATTGCATGATGGAA
Organism: Pachysandra terminalis; assembly: GCA_031762675.1. Taxonomy (NCBI): domain Eukaryota; kingdom Viridiplantae; phylum Streptophyta; class Magnoliopsida; order Buxales; family Buxaceae; genus Pachysandra; species Pachysandra terminalis. The sequence continues at coordinate 2,615 of JAUPMG010185109.1, forward strand.
TGCTTATGTGACATGAATTGATAACATGTTTACTGTTATATGATTGTTTGATTTCCATGACTTTACATGTTGTTTGAACTGCTGCTATTCCTTGAGGATGGACGACATAAATTCTTCTTACTGGGCATTCAAAGCTCACGTAACTTATTTCTGTTGCAGGGGAAGGAGATTGTTAGTTGGCGTGGATTGGCTTGGTGCTGTCTTAGTTATTTTTGTTTTTTATTAGAAGTTCAGATTGGATGTAATGGGGTAATTTGTGAATTATCTTTGATTTGTAGGCTCTTATGAAGCCGTTAGCAAACTTTTGGTTGTAATCGATTTTATAGTTAACTTATGCACTCTGATTTGGTTTAATAATAGCACTTTAGACTATTATTATTTATGTTTTGTTTGTTGTGCCGCGTTTCATGGTTAGGAACCCGAAGGTCACACTTCGTGATTCGTGCCACCCACCTGGGGATACGGACATTGGGATCCGGGGCGTAACTGAATGGTATCAGAGCTCTAGGTTAAGTTTCCTAGGGTGTAGAGAACATAGAGGGAATGCTAGGACTCACATGATTGAATTGTGTGTTGTGTCCATAACATGATTGTATGTTGATTTGTATGATAGATTAAGCATGTGAACTGTAGGATAGAAGACTGAATGATGGTTTTGGGTTTGTAAATGGCTGGTAGGAGAAGAGCAGCGGGTGATGGATCATCTTCCGAGGCTAGGGTTGATGTTGACCCTCAGTTGGCTGGAGTTTATCAGATCCTTGGAGACACGGCAGCTCTCCAAAGGGATCAGATGGATAAACAGACTATAGCCGAGCTGGATAGAATGGTAGTAACCCCTGTTGTGTGGTTGGAGAAGTTCAAGACACTTACTCCACCAGTATTTGAAGGATTAGGTGAGCCACTCTAGGCTCAGAATTGGTTGTTAAACATAGAAAGAATATTTAAGACCATGGGTTGTCCTAATGACCAGAGAGTGTCTTTGGCTACCTTCCTACTAAAGGGTGAGGCACTCCACTGGTGGGACATGGTGGAGAGGAACATAAAGTCCGCTATGACTTGGGAAACCTTTAGGAGAAAGTTCCAAGAGACTTACCTTCCTAGCAGTTATAGGAGGCAGATGGCATCATAATTTATGAGGTTAGAACAAGGTCCGCTTATAGTGGCGTACTAGGAGGCTCAGTTTGCAATGATGTCCAGGTTCGCACCACACATCATCGCAGATGAGGCTGAAAAGGCTGCTAAGTCTGAGTAAGGCTTGCGACCGTCAATTAGGAAGAGGGTGATACCCCAAGGGCTTAAATCATACTCTAGTGTGTTGGAGTGTGCTAGGATGGTGGAAAGGGACATTGTGAGGTACCTACAAGAACAAGAGAAGGAGATGAGTAACCAAGATAGGGAGAAGACTCATAGGTCAAGAGAGAGAGAGAAATGGCAATGGAGAACAAGGTTCAAATAAGAGGCAAAGGACTAAAGAGAAGTTGGCTCCAGTTGACACTACAGGTAGTGCGGTGGCACCACCTCAGCCACGCCCACCACCCAAGTGTTTCAACTGTGGGATGATGGGTCATGTTCAAAAATATTGTAGACAGCCTAGGAGGCAAGAGGAACACCCGGTAATGGCAGTGGCACAACCAACCCAAGATGGGAAGGTCAATGTCCTGATTGAGGAGACGCATGAGTGTAATGACCGGGTGGCTAACGCAGTAATCGAAGGTATTACACGCACACACTTGTTTGTTTTATTTACTTTATATTGCATGAATTAACATGATATAAAATGTTCTGTTTTGTGTGTGAGCATATGAATAGCATGACTAAGGCATTATAGACATCATGATTGAATATTTTAAGGAAAATAACATTGCTTAATTTTAAGGGAGAAATTTCTTTAAGGAGGGAAAGTTGTAGTGACCATAACCCAGATTTGATAATTAATTAATGAGTAAAGTGACATTTGTAATCAAACCATAAGGTTGGGGGCCAGATTGTGATTAATAGACATTATGGGGGATTATGGTGAAATTATTAAAATTAGAAAATTCCTCGAATTAGAAATCGACGTGTTAATTATTGAAAATTAACTTGGTCAATTAAATTATTAGATTCTTCTAGAAGCTAATCAAGTTAGAAAGAAAATTAAGGAGAATTATAATTGTTGGACTTGATTTAATGTGTAAGCATAGAATTAGAAAGTTTATTGAATTAGCAAGGAGGAATTAGTAATTAAGCAAGGTTAAGTTAGTAAATTCATTAGAAATTAAATCATAATTACTAATTAGAAAGAGATTTGTATTGGGAAGGAGAGTTTCTATTAAGAGTTGGGTAAGGATTAGAAAGTTTCTATGAGAGGAGAAGACTGAGATTTGGCTGAAATGTGTGATTTAGAAGAAGATGAATTAAAATCTATGAGAGAGAGATCAAAGAGAGGGTCGTGGACATCAGAAGAGGAAGGACTAGTGTTTTGTCTGTGAAGAAAGAGAGAAGAAGGTAGAGAGGGAGAGAGAGAGAGAGAGAGAGAGAGAGAGAGAGAGAGATGGTGGTTGAATCTGAGTTCAAGGAGGAAGAAGAAGAAGTAGGGAAGAACACTAGGATCATCAAACAAGTATAACTGTAAATTGAAATTTCTGTAGAGTTCTCTTGGATTTAAGATGTTATTGAGGTGCAATATTATGTTTAATATTGATATCTATGTAGTATGGATACTATATGATTGTTTTGGTTGCTAACTCATGTTATTGATCATGTGATACAAATTTGATGGAGCGTGAGAATGATTTCAGAACCTATATGAGTATGTGTACATTAATTGATGTTAAGATTGATTATCATGATTAATAGGTGTTCTAGGATGATTAATTAAGTATAATATAATAATTTTAATGCCTACGGCACCTTAGAAGTAATGAGAATAAAGATCGGATACCATAAAGTTGGGTTTCACGAACCCAGAAGTTTCCAAAATACGGTACTGTCGGCAGGGTTTGGTCCATCGACCACCCTACTGAGAGAGAGCTATTTATAGGAAAAAATTGCTATTCAGTAGGCATCGGTCCACCAACCACCCTGCCAAACAGCTGATAAAAACACCGAAGGTATTCGGTAGGGTTCGGTCCACCAACCACACTACCGACAAAGACCAATTCTTAGGGTTATTTTGCTATTCGGAAGGGTTCGGTCCACCGACCACCCTTCTGAACCCCTGAGATTTAGCAGTCTCTTATTTCTGGGCGAACCGGCAAGCTACCGGTGTGCCGGTTAGCCCACTGGTGAGCCCTGTTTGACCTTTTCATTGGACTTATGACATCAATGGTGGTCTTATAATATGATTTTTTCACTGATATGATTAAATGATGAATTATGTGATTGAATTGAATACCATGACTTGTACACTTGTTTACATGCTTAAATTGTTAATATGTTGGAAAGGAAGCTTGTGATGGTGTCCCAAGGATTATCCGTGTGTATGGGTGCACAGATAGCTTCCGAAGGATTTATCACCGGCAATCGTACTGGGTTGTTGATGATTGTGTTTGGTCAACCAGACAGCCATAGATTGGAAAGTTGGATTATTGATCCTTGGTTAGGGGGTGACCAATCCTTGGGTATAAATTCCCATAAAAGGTTAGGGGAACCTTCCTTGGGTTTTTAATTCCCAAAAAGGTTTGGCGTGACCATCATTGGGTGTAAATTCCCAAAAAGGGTATAAATAGCTTCGGGAATTGAGCCCGGTAGGTTGCGAATCCTACAAAAACCACGTTGTACACGTGGGATAATTGTTAATGGAGATTCGTGAACCGGATGACCACTGGATTGTGGAATGCTTTTATATATATGGAATTGCATGATGGAATGCTTATGTGACATGAACTGATAACATGTTTACTGTTATATGATTGTTTGATTTCCATGACTTTATATGTTGTTTGAACTACTGATATTCCTTGAGGATGGACGACATAAATTCTTCTTACTGGGCATTCAAAGATCACGTAACTTATTTCTGTTGTAGGGGAAGGAGATTGTTAGTTGGCGTGGATTGGCTTCGTGCTGTTTTAGTTATTTTTTGTTTGTTATTAGAAGTTCAGATTGGATGTAATGGGGTAGTTTGTGAATTATCTTTGATTTGTCGGCTCTTATGAAGCTGATAGAATACTTTTGGCTGTAATCGATTTTATAGTTAACTTATGTACTATAATTTGGTTTAATAATAACACTTTAGACTGTTATTATTTCTGTTTTGTTTGTTGTGTCGTGTTCCATGGTTGGGAACCCGAAGGCCGCACTTCGTGATCCATGCCACTCACCTGGGATACAGACATTGGGATCCGGGGCGTGGCAGAATGGTATCAGAGCTCTAGGTTAAGTTTCCTAGGCTGTAGAGAACATAAAGGGAACACTAGGACTCACATGATTGAATTGTGTGTTGTGTCCATAACATGATTGTATGTTTATTTGTATGATTGATTAAGCATGTGAACTCTAGGATAGATGACTGAATGATTGTTTTGTGTTTGTAGATGGCTGGTAGGAGAAGAGTAGCGGGTGAGGGATCTTCTTCCGAGGCTAGGGTTGGTGTTGACCCTCAGTTGGCTGGAGTTTATCAGATCCTTGGAGACATGGCAGCTCTCCAAAGGGAACAGATGGAGAGACAGACTAGAGCTGAGCAGGATAGAATGGTAGTAACCCCTGTTGTGTGGTTTGAGAAGTTCAAGACACTTACTCCACCAGTATTTGAAGGATTAGGTGAGCCACTCTAGGCTCGGAATTGGTTGTTAGACATAGAAAGAATCTTTAAGGCCATGGGTTGTCCTAATGACCAGGGAGTGTCTTTGGTTACTTTCTTACTGAAGGGTGAGGCACTCCACTGGTGGGACATGGTGGAGGGGAACATAGAGACCACAATGACTTGGGAAACCTTTTGGAGACAATTCCTAGAGACTTACCTTCCTAGCATTTATAGGAGGCGGATGGCATCAAAATTTATGAGGTTAGAACAAGCTCCGCTTACTTTGGCGTAGTATATGGCTCAGTTTGCAATGATGTCCAGGTTTGCACCACACATCATCGCAGATGAGGCTGCAAAGGCTGCTAAGTTTGAGGAAGGCTTGCGACCGTCAATTAGGAAGAGGGTGATACCCCAACGGTTTAAAACATATTGTAGTGTGTTGGAGTGTGCTAGAATGGTGGAAAGGGATAATGTGAGGTACCTACAAGAACAAGAGAAGGAGAGGAGTAGCCGAGATAGGGAGAAGACTTATAGGTCGAGGGAGAGAGATGGAAGTGGAGAACAAGGTTCAGATGAGAGGCAAAGGACTGAAGAGAATTTGGCTTTGGTTGGAACTAAGAGTAGTGCAGTGGCTCCCCCTCAGCAACGCCCACCACCCAAGTGTTACACCTGTGGGAGGATGGGTCATGTTCAAAAATATTGTAGACAGCCTAGGAGGCAAAAGGAACAACCGGTAGTGGCAGCGGCATGACCAACCCAACATTGGAAGGTCAATGTCCTGATTGGGGAGAGGCATGAGTGTAATGACCGGGTGGCTAACACAGTAATCAAAGGTATTACACGCACACACTTGTTTGTTTGATTTACTTTATATTGCATGAATTAACATGATATAAACTGTTTTGTATTGTGTGTGAGCATATGAATGGCATGACTAAAGCTTAATAGACATCATGATTGAATATTTTAAGGAACATAACATTGCTTAATTTCGTGGGCAAAATTTCTTTAAGGAGGGAAGGTTGTAGTGACCCTAACCCAAATTTGATAAATAATTAATGAGTAAAGTGACATATTGTAATCTAACCAAAAGGTTGGGGGCCATATTGTGATAAATAGACATTATGGGTGATTATGGTGAAAGGAATGAAATTAGAAAATTCTAGGAATTAGAAATCGACGTGTTAACTATTGAAAATTAACTTGGTTAATTAAATTAGTTGATTCTTCTAGAAGCTAATCAAGTTAGAAAGAAAATTAAGGAGAATTACAATTGCTGGACTTGATTTAACGTGTAAGCCTAGAATTAGAAAGTTTATTGAATTAGCAAGGTGGAATTAGTAACTAAGCAAGGTTAAGTTAGTAAATTCATTAGAAATTAAATCTTAGTTACTAATTAGAAAGAGATTTTTATTGGGAAGGAGAGTTTCTATTAAGATTTGGGTGAGGATTAGAAAGTTTCTATGAGAGGAGAAGACCGAGATTTGGCTGAAACGTGGGATTTAGAAGAAGATGAATTAAAATCTATAAGAGAGAGATCTAAGAGAGGGTCGGGGACATCAGAAGAGGAAGGACTAGTGTTTTGTCTGAGAAGAGAGAGAGAAGAAGATTAATAGAGAGAGAGAGAGAGAGAGAGAGAGAGAGAGAGAAGTGGTGGTTGAATCTGAGTTCAAGCAGGAAGAAGAAGAAGTAGGGAAGAACACTAGGATAATCAAACAAGGATAACTGTAAGTTGAAATTTCTGTATAGTTCTATTGGGTTTAAGATGTTATTAAGGTGCAATATTATGTTTAATATTGATATCTATGTAGTATGGATACTATATGATTGTTTTGGTTGGTTATCGTGATTAATATGTGTTCGAGTATGATTAATTAAGTATAATATAATAATTTTAATGCCTATGGCACCTTAGAAGTAATGAGAATAAAGATCGGATACCATAAAGTTGGGTTTCACGAACCCAGAAGTTTCCAAAATACGGTACTGTCGGCAGGGTTTGGTCCATCGACCACCCTACTGAGAGAGAGCTATTTATAGGAAAAAATTGCTATTCAGTAGGCATCGGTCCACCAACCACCCTGCCAAACAGCTGATAAAAACACCGAAGGTATTCGGTAGGGTTCGGTCCACCAACCACACTACCGACAAAGACCAATTCTTAGGGTTATTTTGCTATTCGGAAGGGTTCGGTCCACCGACCACCCTTCTGAACCCCTGAGATTTAGCAGTCTCTTATTTCTGGGCGAACCGGCAAGCTACCGGTGTGCCGGTTAGCCCACTGGTGAGCCCTGTTTGACCTTTTCATTGGACTTATGACATCAATGGTGGTCTTATAATATGATTTTTTCACTGATATGATTAAATGATGAATTATGTGATTGAATTGAATACCATGACTTGTACACTTGTTTACATGATTAAATTGTTAATATGTTGGAAAGGAAGCTTGTGATGGTGTCCCAAGGATTATCCGTGTGTATGGGCGCACGAATAGCTTCCGAAGGATTTTATCACCGGCAATCCTACTGGGTTTTTGATGGTTGTGTTCGGTCAACCGGACAACCATAGATTGGAAAGTTGGATTATTGATCCTTGGTTAGGGGTGACCAATCCTTGGGTATAAATTCCCGTAAAAGGTTAGGGGAACCGTCCTTGGGTGTTAATTCCCAAAATGGTTAAGCTTGACCATCCTTGGGTGTAAATTCCCAAAAAGGGTATAAATTGCTTCGGGGATTGAGCCCGGTAGGTTGCGAATCCTACAAAAACTACATTGTACACGTGGGATAATTGTTAATGGAGATTTGTGAACCGGCTGATCACTGGATCGTGGAGTGCTTTAATATATGTGAAATTGCATGATGGAATGTTTATGTGACATGAACTGATGTAATATCCTGACACCCTTAATAGAATATTCAGTCCTAAGTATTTATTTATTTAATTTATTTATAATTATTTAATTAAT
>JAUPMG010185120.1:0-10308 GCA_031762675.1 Pachysandra terminalis
GACGGTTTAGGCTGTCTTGAGACAGACTTCTTACCTTACTCTCTGGTAGATGATTGTAATTGGTTTCCCTTAATACATTTTACCCTTTTACAAATCCGTCATCACCAGTAGCAAAGTTATAACTTTGAGGCTTTCTTGACAGTGGGGACTTGATCCTGCAATCTCCCTTGTTAAGGGTTGCATTAATACCACTTTGTTACATGGAATTATAGATTGTCCCTTGATCAAATCAAGTAAATCAAAAAGAAATAAATATGTTAGATCTAAGTGAATGGATACAATTGGCTTGCCAGTCAATTTATAGTAAAAAAAAAAAATTGCAATCTGATTTCGCTTTGCTTCAACCTTTAAGAATATATGAAGCCCCTATAGACACACTAGCCAAAATAATAATAATAAAAAAAAATATTTTCAAACAAATCAAAAGCAAATCCACTATAATACTCTCTTTGATTGATTACCCCAAGAAAAAAAAAAAACTCTCATTTGTAGATATGTATAAGCCCTATAGGGTTGGCATAGGGTTATTTTACCAAAAAAAAAGGACGCATAAGATTGGACGTATAGGGTTGCACACCTAAAAAATAATTAATTAAAGGCTTACTGTTGCAAATTTTATGCGAGATCCCGGGTCCCGCCCATAAGGTTCATATTCTAATATAAATATTGGCTGACACGTCTATTGAGATTTGATGGAAAGATTAAAAAGTTTGGAGAATAATTGAACCTAATTCTTTGTGATAAGAACAAGTTTAGAATCTCATGCCATCAAATATCAATGGCATGCTTTTGGAATTATCAAAATCTAAAGATGGCATACTAGAAAAAGGAACCTTGTTAGCAATTCGGGATAAGGCAAAAATACGATATGGGAATAATTCAAGAATTATTAGGTGATCAATAAAAATGGTACGGTTAAATATTCGGTTAAAAATTTACGATACGGTAATTATGCGGTATTTAATTTGTATGCATTTTTAACGTTTGGTTGCAAAAATTTGGAAGTAAAAAATTTGAGATATTCTAAAAAGAAGTCGGTAGATATAATAATAGTTGTCATTCTCTAAAACATAACAAACATATCCAAAGCAAGTTTAGCCATGAACCCAATCCAAAAGGCAAAAAAAAAAAATAGTTACAGTCATAATGCGATACGGAAACATCAATGCAAATGAGAATAAGAAGGTACGAAAACATCAATGCAAATGAGAAGAAGAAGGTCCGGCCTCAACTGGATTGTCAAGTAAAGATAAAATCCCTAAACACTCCAAGCTCCCCATGTCCTTCATTAGTATCGGTGTTATCTTCATTTTGAATTTTTGAACAACCCAACGAATTATTATTCCGAATTATGAAAAATTCGTAAAATATCGTATTATACTTTTTAAGGCAAAAAATCGCGAATTATTCCAAATCTTTCAAAACTTTGGAAGTATTATACATATATGCCTTCAAAGATTCGATTCGTGAATAATTCGTCGAATTGCTAACAAGGGGAAGACTTGGTATTTATGGTTAATAGTCATATGTTTAAAAGTATAAAATTATATATATATATATATATATATATTCATCTGAACCGATGTTTTAAAACCCAGCCCGACTCAACTGGTTCAACTGATTGAACTAGTACCCAATGGTATAATCAAATCGGGTGGACTTTTAACCTACTAAGTTTTGAAAACTAGTAAGACCCATTGTTTTAACCGATTTAATCGGTGACCCAATCGGTTAAGACAAGTTTTATAAATCCAATCGGGTCATTGACTGGTTAGTTTCATTTATGATGATTTGTGTTGGGTACTTGGACTATTGCTATATTCTCAATTTTTTTTTGGATATATTATAATAGCAAATTCAACTTTGATTGATTGGTTGTTTCTTGTTTTTAATTTCATATTATACATGTGGTACATGTTTTATGCTCTTTGTGACTTAGAAAGTCAAATATAGAATTGTATGATAATTTGTTTTGTTTGATTTTTGATTTACAGGGCTTGATCTTGTATTATGTGCATTTTAGTATGTGGGTGCGTATATGCTTGGGTGGACAGGCATACACAACATCATTTTATGTACTTTAAATGACTCGTGGTTCATTGCTGGTTTGGTGTGGTTTATAGGGTGAATCATGGTTGGACTGGAGAACCATAGTGTTCCCCTATAAATAGAGGTGGGGGCTAGCCTCACTTGCTTTTGTTTTAATTTCTAGAATTTTTGTATTTGGCTATTGCGATTGCTGAGATTTTAGAGAGAAAACTAGGGTTGAGTTTCGAGGGTTTTCTCTTTTGAGAGATTTGGAGGCTACGGTTGGAGCTTCGATTGGATGCTTGTGTTGCAGCTTCTTCATTCGTTGGTATTGGATTTAAGTGATGGGTCAACTGGTTGTCCCGACCCTGGTCCCCACTTAATGGGACGTCCATGCTTGTTTAGAGGTGTGGATGTGGATAACCCTCTCCTAATAGAATTTGGAGATTGTGGATAACTCTTTCCTAATAGAATTAGGAGTTTGAATCCTAGCTAGGTAGAGTTGAGTTGAGTCTTCTATATATAGAATACTCCTCCCTATCCAAAGAAGCAGTTCACGTTTAGGTGAGATTCCGACCTAGAGAATCTCTATTCTCTCTTCATCTCTTCTTCTTCTAGAGATCTGGTTTTGCTATTGAGATTCCCATATAGAGATCTAGATGATTGGGTGTGGGCTTATTGTATGTGGTTCTAGTAATCACATATTCAGAAGTGAGACATTTTCTAGTTCAATAGAGATCTTTTGCTACAGATCTGGGCTCGTGTGCATCGAGGTACGTGATCCGGGTCATCCACAACCTTCAATTGGGAACTAGCATGGAATGAGGTAGTTTCTACTAACATCTTTGCCTCTCTTCTCTCCATCTCTATTTTTCTTTCAAACGATTTTAAAATACATGGAGAAGGGTTTTATGTGACTGTGTAGCTTAATGAAATATTGGAAGTGTTGTATATGATGTTTAGTAATGTGCTTAAGGTTTTTAATGAAAGAAATTTTTAAAAGAGTTTGTAATGGTTTTAAACACTTAGATTAACCTTATGCCACGCCCTGGATCCCGATGCCCAAATCCCTAGGTGGGTGGCGCGGATCGCGAGGTGTGACCTTCGGGTTCTCAACCAAGGAACGTGGATCAACTACCAAAACCAACCACAACAGAGCATTACTAATGCTAACTTAATAAATCAGAGTGCGGAAGATAAAAAACTAAAATTACAATTTAAAACACGGCTTCAGAAGAGCTCCAAAATCCTCAATAACTAATCCAAAATCAAAAACTTACCCAAATCCTAATACATGGAATCTATCAAGAAATAAAAAAGAAGAATTAAACACAATAGTTATCCGAGTCTAGGTCCATCTTTCATGTCACCTTAACCTGCAACATGAAAACGTTGTGTGAGCTTGGAATGCCCAGTAAACACTAATCCTGTCACCCATCCTTGTGCTATACCGTTGGTCCAAACATACAGTGATATCATGCTAAGCAATCAACGGGAAGAAAGGTAATCATGTTATACACACGTGCATACTGAAAGTCAACAAACACACACAAGATGCTAGATTACAAAGAAGAATGAAAGAATGAAAGGATGCAACATCAAAGAATGCTCAAACAATGATATGAATGTATCTAGCCGATGATTAGTTGGTTCCAAGTTGCCTTGGCATCCATTTTACTATAGCTAGACGACACTCTCATATCACGCAATAACAAATGCAGGGCATTCATTTTACTACACCTGAATACTACTCTCTTAAATCCCATGTTGTACGGCATGGTTCCACAGGAGTTTCAATCTACTCGGGCTCAATTCCCGTAGCTATTTCCAAAAGAATCGAAGGAGTCCACAAAGAAATATCCATCACAGTTTAGGGATTTACACCCAAGGAGATCCATAAGCCATCCTTCTCAGTTTAGGGATTTACACCCAAGGAGATCCACAAGGGAGCCGCCCCTCTAACCATAATAACTACAATGGTAACAAGTTGGTATTACGGGGTTCAATTCCCCAAACCAATTTCTTCTAATCAACAATAAAGACCATAATACAAGTTGGTGTTATGGGGTTCAATTCCCCAAACCAATCTTCCCAAACTAGAAGCCATCCAAAAGTTCATCTCTAACCTCCGTCTATTACAATCTTGTTGACCGAGCGTGACATCAAACATATAGTAGGACTTTTTGGTGATAGTATCCTTTGAAATCTACCCGTGCACCCATACACACAGATAATCCTTGGGAAGCCACCACGGGAATTCCTTTCATGGTATACACATACAAACATTTGAAATTAAAACTCGCACCACCAATCACATCACAACAAGGTCCAATTAATTCATTCGGTGCCTAAGTCCAAGTTATAATCCTCCTATTGGAGTGGGTTCACAACCCAAGGCCAATGGTCAAGTCCCAAGGTCAATGTGTTTAATCCCCACCAATTCCAATTTGTCATCTTCCAAGGTGAAATGATGGTCATGCCAAATATTAGAGTACCAAGTTGACTCCCCGCAGGTAGGTTAGAGCCTTCTGGTTAGACTTGACTCCAAAAACCAACTTCCAAACAATGGCTAAAGCCCCACATCATTCACCAAGGAAATCCAATCACAATCACACGACTGTGCACCTCGGCAGGCCTCATCGGCAGGGTCGACGGTGGACCGGTGCCCACCGATGGGGGTTTTTTATTAAAAAATTAGGTCCCTGTCGCTAGGTTCAAAACCCTAATTGACCTAAGTTTCGCACCATAAGCTACAGAATTTTATCAACCTACCCTTATTGGTCAATCACAATAATTTATTCATCATAATTGATCTTTAAATAATTTACACATTAATTATTGTTATTAATTTCTGGATCTAGGTCTCTACACCTTAGATCTTGTTTGTTAAGGTTTAGTTGGCTTTGGGGAACCTTAGAAGAATGGGTTTTGGGACTTTGGGCTTATAAGGAGTGGCTTTGGTTGACAATTGGGCCGACTAAAGATCCTTTGGAAGAAAGTCCCAAAACCTAGAAATTTTTCGCAGGCTTGGTTAACTGAAGCGTGTTGTTTGGTTAACCGAAGGTAGCTTGGTTCATCGAGGAACCAACCGAACTGTGTTCGATTGGAAAACAGTAAGTTAGGGTCTTGTAAGTTTTTGGTTTGGTTGACAGAAAGTCCCTTTAGTAAATCAAAGACCAGGGTTCGGTTAACAGAGGACGCTCGATTTTTTTTTTTTTTTTTTGATAATTAAAGTAATTTTATAATAAATAAGAAAATAGTGACAAGAAATACAAAGAAAATTATAGTATACCCCAAACCCCTCCCAACCCAAATAGAAATCAGCCAATAACTCAAATAGAGTTTGACCCGAGCCGCATGGAAGCCCAAAGGTTCAAAGTTGAAATCACTCTTCCGGGAATGAGCTCAAAAGGAGACTCAATCTCCTAAAAAACTCTAGAATTTCTCTCTTTCCAAACAGTCCAGATCTCTGCTCCAGGACACATATTCCAAAGAGATTTTGCATCCCCTTTGTCATTTCTTCTCCCCTACCCTATAATAAGACCCCTAAAAGTTTGAGCACCAAAACCGGTATGATTGAATTTCCCAAGAATGAAATCCCAGCATCCAGAAACCACTTCGCACTGAACAAAAAGATGATCCACATTCTCCTCATTTCTTTTGCAGAGTGCACATCTATTAGGAATAGACTACCCACGATTCTTAAGATGATCCACCGTAAGAATTTTATCATGCCATCCCAACCACAAGAAAAAATCCACCTTATAAGGTAGCCCCATCTTCCAAATCAGTTTCTCATACTGAAACAACTGATTAGCCGCCAAAAGATACCCAAAAAATGATCTAACCGAAAAAACACCATTGTTTTCCCAGCTCCAGCATCTCCTAGCTATCACTCCCATGTTCTAACTTTACCATATACAAAGCTTGAAAAAGGTCCACCAACGGCTCAACTTCATAGTCAAATAAATTTCTTCTGAATTTGGGATCCCAAAGCACGTTACCATCTTGAACTCTTAAAATATTTGCAACCCTCTCCTCCTTATTAAGAGTAGGATTAAAGAGCACAAGAAATCTGCACTCTAAAGGGGCATTCCCGCACCAAATATCGTCCCAGAATTTCACCCTAGTCCCATCCCCAATTTCAAATCATATACCTTTCTGAAACATAGAATAGGAACGCATAATAGCTCTCCACAAGCCCACCCCATAGGGTCTATCATGAACATTAGTCACCCAATTCCCCACATCACACCCATACTTTCCTTTAATGACTTTTCTCCAAAGGCTGCCCTTTCCTCCCCAAATTTCTATAACCATTTTTTCCTAATAATGTTTCATTAAACTCACGTATTCGGCGAAGCCCAATGCCACCAAATTCCTTTGGCTTGCAGACAAGGTCCCAATTCGCCCAATGATATTTCCTATGCATATTACTTCCACACCTTCTCCACTCTATCTGCAATGGAAGCCGGAACTTTTAAGATAGAAAGAAAATATGTAGGAAGATTAGCAAGAACCGATTGTATCAATACCAATTTTCCACCTTTAGAAAGGAATCTACCATGCCATGAGGATAATTTTCTCTCCATCCTCTCCAATGTGGGCTACCACACAGACTTAGACTTGTAGCGAGATCCCAATGGAACCCCAAATAAGTCGTAGGAAAGGAATCAACTTCACACCCCAAAATGTCACTAAACTCTTGCATTTCACCAAGCTCACCGACCCCAAGAATCTTACTCTTTGCCAAATTAATCTTGAGACCCGAAACAACTTCAAAGAAAACCAGGATACCACGTGGAAACCCAAGTTGAGTGGGAGAATCATCACAAAACACCAAGGTATCATCAGCAAATTGAAGATGGGAGATACACGGGCTCTCAATCCTCGCTTTGAAGCCTTCTAGTAGACCAGCCTTAAAGCCTTTGGTAAGCATCTTGCTAAGGACTTCTGAGACTAAGATAAAAAGTAGAGGAGACGATGGATCACCTTGTCTGAGGCCTTTAGAAGAATGGAAATCCGCTGCTTTGCCATTAACAAGAACCGAGAACAACGCAGTGGATATACAAATACTAATCCAATTCCTCCACATCCTAGCAAAACCCATCCTCTCCAACAGATAAAGAAGGAAGTTCCAGTCCACATGATCATATGCTTTCTCTAAATCAAGCTTACAAAGCAAACCACCTTTCCCCTCCACAATTCTGGTATCCAAGCATTTGTTAGCAATAAGAACTATGTTGAGGATTTTTCTAACCCCCACAATAGCACTTTGGTTCTGCGCCACCAACTTAGGCAAAACTCTACGAAGTCTATCTGCCAAAATTTTGGCAATAATTTTATAGAAGCTCCCAACAAGACTGATAGGCCTGAAATCTTTCAACCTTTCAGCACCCTCCACCTTCGAAATGAGTGAAATAAATGTAGCATTGGCACTTCTCTCCAACCTACCCGAAGCAAAGAAATCATGGACTGACTTCATTAGATCTCCTTTAATCACTTCCCAACATTTTTTGTAAAATGCAAAAGTAAACTCGTCTGGCCCATTAGCTTTATCCCCATCCATAGCATCAATCACCCCTTTCACCTCCTCCTCCGGCACACTTCTCTCCACCCACTTCTTATCCTCATCAGAGATACAGTTAAAAGCCATCCCATCAAGCTTGGGTCTAAACACTTCTTTCTTAGAGAAAAGCCCTTCGTAATAATCAATAACCTCTTCCTTAATTCTCTTCTCACTCTCAAGCACTCTGTCTTCCACATAAAGATGCTCGATCGAGTACAACAACCTCTTCCTTAATTCTCCTCTCACCCTCAACCACTCTGTCTCCCACATAAAGACCCTTGATTACAAAAATAATAATTAAGGAGTATTTGTGTGTTCTCAGTTCCGTTAATTGAAGGTCAGGGTTTGGTTAACCGAAGCCCTCTTCGATCACAAAGCAGTGACTTGACTATAGGTACATTTTGGGGTTCAGTTAACCAAAGGGAACCCTCGGTCAACTGAAGGCCGTATCCCGAAGTTATTTTTCCTGTGTGTTGTGTTTGGTTGATCAAAGCAAGGCTTCAACCAACTGAATCCCAGGTTCAATTAACCGAAGGTGGAGAATTAGTTAAACGAAGGGGGCAATTAACTTATTATTTTTTGTTTTCTTTGTACATTGTATGTGTGAGGTATACACGTGTATATGGGTACACGTGTACACCAAAAAGGTGTGTTAATATTGTGGTATTGATGTATGTCTTGCTTTTAATGTTATGTGGTAAGAATGTGTTAATTGCTTATTACAACATGGTGTGTGTAAATGTTTAAGAAGCATGTTGGATGTGCAATAAGGATATACATGGTATGTATGATGTTGGACGAATGCAATTGCATGTGCAAGGTAAGTGCATTGTCTGTTGTTGGTTGATTGATACGCCATGAAGTATGAACATGTTTTTATATACTATCATATGTTACATGTACTTGTTGCCATAGGATTAGAAAGGGTGAAGGACACGATTACGGACATTAAATATGTCATACATTGGATATTAGCCTATTAGCTGATGGGATTGTTATGGGCCAATAGACATGATAATCAAGATTTGAGTAGTGGTACAATAACTATGTTTGATTCAACATAGGTGAGCCTTATAGTACGAATTCGTCATGTAACGAATGATCAGCTATATTTGGGCTATCTGTTAACTAAAAATAAAATGAATGATAGGTTGCAAATTCATGTGGCTTATTAGGGTGATTGTGATTGGGTTTATCTTAAGTGGGATCCATGGGTTTGAGCCCCTAAACAAAAAATAGATTGGGCGATTAGGACTTGTGGGTTGAAAGTCTCTAGAACTACGTTGCACACGTAGATTGGCGATAGTGTTATCCAACTAGTGTAAAATGGAATACGAGATGTGTTTGATCCTAGCTTGAAAGCTAGATCGTTTTTGTACGACGGAGATCCATAAGTCCAGACAGACATTTGAGTCAATTCACTTGATAAGAGCACCTCTAATGATCATTTTTTTATGCTTGATTTATTGTATGTTGTTGCATGAATATTTCATTAGTAGTGATGGACTAAACTGTACAGTTAATGACAACTGTGATGATTATCCCGTTTTGGATACTTAAGCATGAATGCACAATGACATGTTTTGACATGCTATTGATAGATGTACTTGATGTACAACATTCGATACAATGACTACATGCATAATGTAATCATTTATCATTTGACATGATATGGATATAGAATTGTGATATGACCTGCTTAGATGTCATGAGATGTTCTATAATATGTTATGATTGAGATAACATGTATTGTATATCTGGATGATATGGTATTGTGTTTATGTGATTATATAACATGTATTGTTGATCACACTGATTTTGTGGTGGGCTAGTTGTTAATATTTCCTTCTGGTTGTCTAGCTAACCCTTCATTGGAAATATTTTAGGTCATTCACGTGATCCAGCAGCTAGATGAGGAGGCGGTATTGGTAGTGGACTTATTGTTTAGTCTTTAGCTCTGTGTAAAGTGTATAGATTGAGACTTTTTGTATAAAGTTTTTTTGGGTTTGCAACTCTCGGGTTTTATTCATGAGTTGCTTTGGCATAGTTTGTAGTAGTTATGTTTTTATTGAACTTGCGAGATGTTATTATTGAATCTTATGTTTATATCTCCTACTCATGTTTATCTATTAATGAAAATAAAGTTTTTGTTAACTTTAGTTTTAATAGAGTAGAGTCTTCCACTGAGTATTCTGACTAGGTGTGCTAATTTCACTATACCACTTGCATATAAGAGAATCAGTGACCTAGTGACCTCTTGGATATGAGCCTAAGGTCGCACTTTCGAGATCCGTGTTTGTACACTTATCGATGCAATACGGGTTTTGGGCTGTGACAGCAGGGTTGATTTGAATTGACCCTCCGATTGAACCGATTTGACCCAATCCACTACCTCTACAGGGTTAATACTTGGGTCGGATTTTAACATTGCTATGAACACTGTTAGAAAGTGGTTTACTGTCCCTTCATATTCAATTAGTTAGATGTTTTAGGATAAGATTTTGGTGTCAACATCTGTGGTTAGTCTTAGATACCATACTTGCTAATATCTGATTTGAGAGTTGTATTGGTTGTTCCTTGTCAAATGAACCATTAAGAGTTTAGTGGTTGGGAAAAAAATTCCCACAAGTCAAATGTGGTTAGAATCTTACAGTTATCTGATCTTTTGGTCAGTTCCCTCTTAATTGTTTCTCTAATTTCCTTATCCAAAT
>JAUPMG010185150.1:0-10307 GCA_031762675.1 Pachysandra terminalis
CGGTCCAGAAATGGATCCCGAAGGTCGCGTCTCGTGATTCGTGCCATCCCACCTAGGGATCGGGGTTACGGGTTCGGAGCATGACAATCGTCCTTACAAGACAGAGTTGTCATAGAATCCTTTAAAGTTTTAGGTGAAATAACCAATTTGAGTGACTTGAATTGAACCTAGTGTAATCATAAATAAAGGTTTCCTTCAAAATGCCTTTAAAATAAACTGCACTAATGAGTCTCACATAGTTTGTAGTTGTTTCTTGAAGATGTCATCCGAATGTGATATCTGGGGATGGGTAAATAAACATGCCTTTGAAGGTTTCCAATATTTTGTTTTTTTTTAAAAGTAAAACGTGCTTTAATTAAAATTACCCAAACGGGCCAAAAGAGTTCACATTAATCAATCTAGTTCTAGCTCTCCCCAAAGAATTATCTTGTAGCACAGAAGTAATGGCAAGAGGAGGGATACCCACCCAACAGTTGCGAACTTGCCCTCCCTAAAAGTGTGAAGAAATTTGACTTTATTAAACCTAGATAGTAGTTCCTTGGCTGCAGACAAAATATTGTCAAGTCTCCAAGCTTGATCCCCAATTCCGAAGAGATATTTTATAATTTGATTAGTCTCCTTAAATGATCACTTTCTAATAAGGATTCCTTCAAAGTCCGTTAAGTTTAAAGTCATTTGAGGGTTATAGGTCCATATCTTTGTTTGTTGAAGGACACAATTCCTTGGTCTGTTGATGGGGACAAATTTTGGCAAATTGACCATTTGAGGGTGGTTGGCCTCATTGAATTGACTATTTGAGGGTGGTTAGCCCATGTCAGATCTATAGTGTCTGTTCCATCCTTCGAAGAGTTTACTTATTGAAGAAGCTAACCCTTAGAGGATATGAACGTTGGAGATCTTAGATCAGGCATAAAAGATCATCAATTCTGTGACGTGGCCCAATAAGAGTGTGGACACCTTTGTACTTCACACGCGTGAGTTAGTGGGAGAGCATGTAAATCGCTTTATATATGATTTAGGGCTTGCGACCATATCTTATAGATGGGCTATTACACGTTAAGATTGTGACATGTGTCCAATGAGATTAATCAGACCACTAGATCATTAATACTAATATAATTCCACATTACTCATAAAATAAAACAGTATCATTATGTTTTGAGAAAAAAATATGATTTATAATTTCTTTTTAATGCTTTTTTTTTTTATGATAGATTTGTGTTTAATAGGCTTTGGGCCCAAGCTGCCAAAAATATTATTGGATTGAGCTAAATTCAGCGATCTGGGTTCAAGCCCAAATATATTAGTGACCCTCCAAGTGAACCTTCTCCAAGCTCAGGTTCCAATAGTGTGAAAACATACAATCAAGTTAGGGCCTGCATCCTACCACCTATACGGTTGGGCTAAACTAATTTTCATGTGAATACCTATACAGGGCTAAACTATCTCTATGGCCCATGTATTGGCCCAGAAACCCATTGGGCCTCAAATTCAGCCCATAAGCTTCTATCTTTTATTTCACAACATGGACGAGAGAGGAGTGAGAACAAGTGAGGAGGACACAAGAGATGGAGCAGCTTAAAGTCGAAAGAGTAAATGTTTGAGATTGGACGTAATCTCACTAACGTCGGCGCTTCTGGTTTCACTTTTCTGATCATCACCACCACCACCTTGCACCTGCAAAGTGGAGGACTCCACCACTGAAGTGGTGAACTTGAATGTAAAGGAATCTCCTAAAGGAAATGTTCCGTTGCACCTTATATCGCCACCTCTCTTGTTTTCGTAACCCGGATAATCCGTCTTCTTGAACTCAACCTTCTCTTTCAAATCAAGACCTGCTTCTCTGCCGAGCTTCTCGATCTCCCATCTATTGTATGGATGGTCGTCCCTGTGTGACACGTGAACTTCACCGCCTACGTTCAACAGCTCACGTGCGCTCTCAAAGAAATCCATCAAGAGCTTCTTGTGCATACTGTTAAAGTATCAGACGTTAGCATATGCACCACGTGGCATGATCATATTCTGACATTAGAAGATGCAAATTTTCATTACTTGTTTTTATTGAATGATTATAATACCCTTTTATTTAATTAGTGTTATTTTGCCTTCATCAATTATTGTCTTTTTTGCATTCATATCCCTCTATTTACCAAATTTATTGCATTTGTAAAAAAAATAAAAACAATCTCATCATATAAATTCTTATCTCTCTTAAAATGTAAAGAAGATATAAAGTAGATTCTCTTATTATCAAAATAAATATTGAAAATATATATCCTGAATCCATTTGGTTTTAAATGAATTAATTGGGCATTTTATTAGGTATTAACACCTTAGACCAAGCAGAGTCGGGTTGAGTTTTAAGAATTTGTTTTGCATTTACATTACATTTTAATAGAAAAACTTATTTATAAAGTTATCCTGATCTTTTTATGAAAAAAAATGAGTGCGACTTGCGGCTTTTAACATCTAGTGTATAAATGCACAATTGTGATAAAAAAAGAGAGGATATGGATACAAAAAAACGATAACATAAGGGGTGAGGATAAAATAAAACTTATTAAGTAAAAATATATTATAGTCATTTAATAAAAACAAGTTTGCATCTTTTAATGTCGGTATACAATGCAATAATTACATTAATAGAAAGGTATAGATACAAATATAAAAAATATAGGAATATAAATACAAATACATCATAACATAAGAACATAAATACAAAAAGCCCTATTTGCTTACATGATCACTTACTTGATGAGGCTTTTATCGCTTTCACACAAGCGAAAATGGCCTGCATGAGGGAAGTTGAAGACAATGATATCGAACTGCATGGACATCAAGGTGGGATGCCGATTCATGTCATTGACATCTACTTCATGCAGCACTAGACATCCCAATCTCCTCAACCCCTTTAGGTGAGCCTCACAGCTACAGTACTTTGTCAACAGAGTCTCTGTAAATAAAGACAACTTATGCATGTCAAGCTCAACCATGATAGTCATGCATCCATCCCTCAGTGCCATACTTGATGTCATTATGTGTTATTATCATTCACATGCCATACATGTTCAACCCAATGGGCCATCAAATCCATGGCACTATCTTTCTTTTCTATGTGGGAAATCTCTCAACCTTAATTTCAGTTGAAAAATCTATTGAAGTAAGGATCATGAGTAAAGCCCAAAATTTTTACCTTTCTACCCTTAGTTCCTTACCTCTGGATTGAAGAGAAGTTGCCACCATTTTGTTTGCAGAGCCAAATGACCTAGCCAAGCAAGCAGAGAAGGAGAAATCTCCCTCACCAACGAGAAGTATCTTGTGTGAGCTGCTGTAATGCTTTATCCACCTTTCCGGTTTCGGTTTCCTTCGCGGCATTTCTGCTTTTCTTTCTTCACATGAAAATACTACTAATTTGTGTTGGACAACGTTTGACCCATTTCAATGCTCAGAAGATTTGGGAGTCTGCGATTGATTTCAAATCTGAATGACGAATGGTTACGTCTTTGGGGAAAGGAAAACCTATACGAGGAGGTGAATTAGACTTCCAAAGCTAGAAAAGTATATATTATTTTTAGCCTTTTTTTCTTTCGTTTGCTTCTTCCCTAAGTTTGCATTTAATTCTTTATGGGTTTGATCGTACATATTGTACGGAAATGATAATGGTGATGGGAATTTATAATATAAAATATGAATACTTTACTTATTAAAATTTGAAATAAAAAATATAAGTCCATAAACGTAGACTAGTTCGATGAGTTTGTTTTAAAAAAGCCTTAACTGTCGCGCAATCGTTTTATCTAAAGCGTTTTTCTTAAAATATAATCCGTAAGTATAATAAAGAAAGAATTAAAAGAAGGAAGGTTGAGATGTCAATTGTGTTAATAAAATCGCACACTGCAGAATAACAGAACCTCAGTGTTCAAAGGATACTTGTATTTTTGTTTGTTTCTTTGACAAGTTATCACTCTCGATCTTTCAAGTATTTATGAGTTTTACTTGAAGTTGATAAGTTTTTTTCAATGTTCCAACTAGGACTTTAAATAGGTCAGATTCGGGCTGGATTTGCCATGATCTAAATTCGAATCCGATTAATTTCAAGGAGATTCGAATCCGATTAAAGATTCGATGGATCTTTTATACGAGTAACTGAATCCGAATCCGAATACTTTTATAAAATCTATATTCGAATCCAACAAATATTTGAATTCGATTAAATATTCGAATTCGACATTTAGATGGATATCCAATTAAATTAATAAATTTCAAATGCTCATTATAATACTTTTGATGAATATATCAGGCGTACATGTAAAAAAAATTAAGAAATAAATGAAAAAATGTTTCTTTCAAATCAAAAAATTATTTGAGAATCCTTATAAGTTAACATATATATAAAATTACATATGTATTCGTAACATATATATAAAATTCCTTAAGTATTTTTTTAAGTTAATCGGATTTGGATCTTGATTGGGATGGATACATATGTATCCAGATTTGAATCCAATTATAAACGGATCAACTTATTGGGATCCGAATTCGACCCGACGGACATTTAATCGGTTAAATATTCGATTTAATCGGATCAATTTATTCGGATTTGGGTCGGTATTGGATCCAGATCCAACCCGTTGACAGTCCTAGTTCCAACAATTATCCAGATTATGAGTAAATCTCCAAATTCTAAATTGTTGCCCTGATTTGTGAGCAGGCTCTGCTATTTATAGAGAAATCATCCAATAGCATTCTCTCTTGATTAGGATATGTCAATTAGACAATTGTTCAGAGAGGAGCTTGGAAATATCCATGCAACAATGCATATCCAAGTATACGCGTATTCAACGCGACTAAGTTATTTCTAGAAGAAAATTGTGGTGAGTTATTCGATCAAGTGAACTTTCTCTGTGATGGGTTGTTCTAAAGTCGAGGAGATCAAGAAATGAATGACAAAGGATGAGTGGAAAAGTGTACTTCGGAGGTTCTTTTAATAAGGACTCCTTTGAAATCAACAGAATACAAAGTCTATTGTGGGTGACTAGCCCCTTGTTTTATGTCATTCGAAGGAGACATGACCCTTTAGCCATATAAAAAGGGTGACTAACATTTGACGAATTGACTATCCCAGGGTGGTTAGCCTTAGGTTAAGACATACAGTAACCGCCTCTTCTTGTAAGGTTTCATTCACTGTAGAAGTTAACCTTTTAACCAGCAGTTTAACCCTAGATCAGGATGAGGTGACCACAAATCTCATATCAGGCCAAAAGACCATCAGTACAGCTGACGTGGTCCAATAAGGGCACGGGTCGCCGTTCAATTTTCAAATGCAGGAGTTAGTGGAGGGAACAGGTAACTGCTTTATGTATGATGTGGCATATGTGGTTATATCTTAAAAGCGTAAACACGCGATTTAGGATCATGCCATGTGTCTAAAGAGATTATTTAGACCGTCGGATCATCAATACAAAGAAGCTTAACCCAATTCGATTTACAAATTTAGGAAAAATATTCTTCATTGCAATACTTGATTTCAAGTCTTTTTGTGAATAGAGGTATAAGGTTGCATTTAGCTTGTGCTTATGGATAAGTTGCTCAATGAGAGCACTTATCCATAGCAACAATAAATTACTTATTTGAAGAAAATTGTGTTTGGTAAATACATTTATTTAAGTGCTTATGGAATTTAGGGGTAAAATAAGTATTATAAAAATATTATTAAAGTTGAGAAATAACATTTATTTAAGTGGTTATGAAAGTTTAGGGATGAGAATGGAATTTTATAAATATTACTAAAGTTGTGAAATAACTTAATGCATAAGAGCTTAGGAGCAGCTTCTCCTTATGGGTAGGATAGCCTTCCTCTACTTTTTATGAGTGAGCATTTACCTATAAGCGCTACTAAACATATTTATTTTTAAAAGTGCTTATATAAGTTATATGCTACAATAAATACTTAACACAACCTAAGTTACTTTCACTATCATTCCTCTTCTGGTTTTGCTGGAAAACGAAAGCAAGGGACGGGTCACTGTTGTTTTAACCCAGAAAAAGTGCTTGCCTTTTATCAAAATTATAAAAAAAAAAAAAAGTGCTTGCCTTTCTCTTTTTCTAGTCTAGATAGAATGTAGACACTTTTTCTTGTTAAGTAGCGATCGTATCGATCACTCTGTTGCTGTCCTATCGATCGGGTCCTTCAATTGCTTTGCCACATTACTAGTCGCGTCATCAAAGCAAAATTTAATCGAGAGTGGGCTTTATCGGATTCTCCCATGACTTGACCTGGTACCTTTTTTTTTCATAGAATTCCTCTTTAATTTCAATTGCTCAATGAGAGAATTCCTCGTAGAGACGAGATGTAGCAGCTCAAGGTCAAAAGAGTAAACGTTCTAGATTGTACGTAATCTCAGTAACCCCGCTGCTTCCGGTTTCACTTGTCCGAGCACTACCACCTTGCGCCTCTACTGAGATGAACTTGAAGGTAAAGCATTCTCCTAGAGGAAACGTTTGGTTACTCTTGATATCACCACCCCTCTTGTTATGATAACCCGGATAATCTTTTTTCTGGAACTCAACTTTCTCTTTCAGACCAAGACCTGCTCTTCTCGCTAGCTTCTCGATCTTCCATCTATTGTAAGGGTAATCGTCCCTGTGTGACACGTGAACTTCACTATCTACGCTCAATAACTCACGTGCGCTCTCGAAGAAATCCATCAAGAGCTTCTTGTGCACCCTGCATTTAGTAGACTCGATCAGACGTCAAAACTATACAACATGTGGCATGATCGTATTGCTTGCCTACACAGTTATGTGTCATTGTACTCACTTGATAAGACGATTATTCCTTTCACACAAGGGAGGGTAATGGCCTGCATGAGGGAAGTTGAAGATGATGATGTCGAATTGCATGGACATTAAGATGGGATGTCGATTCATGTCATGGACATCAACATCATGCAGCACTAGACATCCCAATCTCCTTAACTCCTCTAAGTGAGCCACAGAACTCCAGTGCTTTATTAACAGTCGTTCTGTAAGTAAATATAGCATAAGCATGCATGTCAATCTCAAGCATGGTGTAGGATGCAATGAGGATGAAAAAAGAAGAGGGAGCTAATAGTATCCTTCCTATGATGCTACCAATATTATATATATATATATATATATATACACACACCTGCAGAATCAAGCGAAGTTGCAACCATGTTAATGGCAGAGCCAAATGCTGTGGCTAAAGAAGCAGAAAATGAAAAGTCACCCTCACCCACCAACAACACCCTCTGAGAACTGTTATAGTGCTGTACATATCTCACTTCCTCCCCCATTTTAGCTCTCTCTCTCTCTCTGTGACTAAGTATCTTACGTAGTTATAAGTGAGGGAGAGAGGCTTATTTAATGAAGGTAGACATTCCCCAGAAGATTAAACAAGTATCGAGAAGATAAACCGTGCAGTGGAATATGAAGCATTAACGGATGGATTATTACAGTAAGCTGAAAATTTGGTAAGAGTAATGATATGGTGCTGCTTCTACAGCTCTACACTAACAAGTGCCATTACCCCATGATGGTTGTCGTTTAAAGAAAAGAGAAAAATAAAAGCAGATATCTTTTCCCACATAAGAATATTTAAATGAATGGAACCGTGATGTGGCGCTTGTACCTTAGGGGATGCTTTAATAGAAGACTAGCTGTTTGGTACACGGGCCGAAGAATTACTTTTAAGGATATTGTTTTTCTTTAAATAATTTAACTATAGCATGTAATGTTGTAACTTATAATTTAATATTTAGATCAATTGGCCAACGTCAGATATCTTAAGGCTGACGTTTGATTATTATCTTCTGTACTGGGATATCTTATAAGCTGTTGCTGTTTTGGCCACACATTTATCATGGTTTCATGGAGAATATGAGCAAGCTGTAAGGTGTTGTTATTAAGTGGTACTTATTACTCGATCAAAACGCTGCAACCATGACCATCACTGATCCAATGTTAGGTTCAATGATCCAACAAATAAAAGAAAACAAAATGGAAAAGTCATCATATATTATAGCATCTTTCAATGGAGCTATGTAGCTTGAATGGTTGGTTTTGGCCATACTACGGATGTTGATGCTTTTGTAGTTTTTCGATCCACATGTTTCCAATTCTACCAACTCCAAGATTGAAATCCATAAAAGACTACTGATCCAGGTACAAATTGAACAAAACCTTTACCATGAAACAAGCTCTCTGTTTTTGATCCACACTGGATCTAAAATGCATTGAATTCCTTGTTATTGCAGAATGAAGACATCTGTTTATTGGGAAGACAAAGATGTGTAATACAAAGAGGTAGAAGATTCTAGACTAGGGAGACAAAAGGGGTAAATGAATCTAGACATTTTTTGGGAACTTGAAGGGTCTGCCCTTTCATCTTCTTCCTTCTCTCTTCTCCTATAAATACTTGATGTATTTTGTGCAATGTAGAGACTGCAGAGAAAACAGAGTGAAGTGAGCAGAGAGAAAGAAAAGAGAGATGAGAGTTGTTGAGCAAATTTTGCTCATCTTGTATTCTTCTTCCCATATAGTGAAAGTGTGTGTGCTCCGTGGATGTAGGCAAGTTTGTGCCGAACCACGTAATTCTCTGTGTTCATTTGAGTTTGATTGTGTGTGTGTGTGTGATTGATTTTGCACATAGATTCCCCAACAATTGGAATCAGAGCATCAAGTTCGTACATATCTGGACACTGTCTTTTCACAGAGTTGTCCAAATCCATCAATCGATCACACCAATGTGTAGAGCTCAAGGAAACGAACACACTGTCGAAAAAATCAGCTCAAAACTCCACCAAATGCGCCCTTACGCGCCACCTGAAAATTTTGAGTTAACTCGCTAAGTTGACGCGTCGAGTCAAGTTGATTCAAAATCGAGTTAACTCGCCGAGTCAAAACAGAGTTGACTCACCAATCGTTGACTGAATTGTGGAGCGGTTTGACCGAACCGAGACGAATCCGTGAACAGTCCAAGGTCATCATGAGAGCCGCATGTTTGACATGTGTCTGAACATCTGGCTGACACATGTCATGTAAAGGGAAGTTTATGAAAATTATAGTTTGGTCCCTTAATTTTTTTACAAATTTTAGTTTGGTCCCTTAAGTTTTTGAAAATTACAGTTTGGTCTCTTATATTTTTAAAAATTATATTTTGGTCTCTAATTTGCTAAAAAATTACAGATTAGCCCATATTCTTGCTAAGGAAGGTACTTTTGCTACAGACTTCAGTGGGAGCAATGGCATCAGACAAAGATGTATCCAAAATTGAGAAATTTAACGGTACAAATTTTAGATTTTGGAAGATGCAGATGAAAGACCACTTGTTTCAAAAGGATCTGTACTTGCCATTGGGAGAAAAGCCAAAAACGATGAAGGACTCCGAGTGGCAGTTGCTTGACAGGAAAGCACTCGGCACCATTAGATTATCATTGGCAAAATTTGTTGCTTTCAACATCAAGAACGAGAAGACAACAATTTCTTTAATAGCTGTCCTTTCCACTATGTATGAACAGCCGTCTGCAGCAAACAAGGTACATTTGATTAAAAAGTTATTTAATTTGAAAATGGCTGAAGGAGGAAGTTTTAGACAACACCTCAATGATTTCAACGAACTAACGGATCAGCTGACGTCTGTTGAAATCACCTTCACCGATGAGGTCCGAGCCCTGTTAATTCTCAGACAACTCCCCAAGAGTTGGAGGGGCACAGTTACTGCAATCAGTGGCTCCGTAAGAAAATCAACGCTGAAATTCGATGATGTCGTGAGTATGATTTTGACGGAGGAGATCAAGATGCAGTCATAAAGGGCTTCCCTTTCAGGATTGGCCTTAAATGTTGAAAGCAGAGGCAGAAATTCAAGCAGAGGAAATGATCGTGGTAGATCGAACAATTGTGGCAAATCCAGGACTAGAAGATCAAAGTCCAGAAATCCCAAAACTTCCCAGAACTCAAAGACTATAGAGTGCTGGAACTATGGAAAGACTGGGCACTACAGAAATCAGTGCAAAGTTCTGAAGAAAGAACCAGAAAAGTCAAAAGCAAATGTTGTTACCACCTCAGAAGTAGATGATGCTCTGATATGCTCTTTGGAGAGCAAGAATGAGTCCTGGGTGTTAGACTCTGAAGCATCATTCCACGCTACTTCACAGAAGGAACTCCTTGAAAGGTATGTACCCGAAAACCTTGGTAAAGTTTATCACAGTGATGACCAGCCTTGTGATATAACAGGCAAAGGAGATGTACAGATTAAGTTGAACGGGTCAGTTTGGAAGCTGAAG
>JAUPMG010185172.1:0-10307 GCA_031762675.1 Pachysandra terminalis
TTTTTGGTTTTTTTTTTTTTTGGGATGTGGAACCCCCGACCCCACTTAGTGGGCAACCCCACCCACAAGGACCATATGTCAGGTAAGCCCGGGGACTCGAACCTGGGACCTCCAGTTCCTGAGCTAGAGAGCCTGCCAGTTGAGCTAACCCGTGTGGGTTAAGGGGCATCAATGTTATTCAAGTTTTTGCCTCCTAATAGGTGTGACCCAGCAAAGTTAACCTTGTCTGCACTTTATGCTTCCTATAATTCCTCTGTTATTCGATATTTAATTTTCTTTCCTTTGTTCCTTCTTTGCAGAATGTGGGAATTTTCTGTTGGCTTGTACATGATCAATGTTTGGCCAGACTCTTTACTTCTTACTGCTGTTTATGGTGTCGTGGAATCTGCATCTACTGCATTGTTCGGTCCCATTGTCGGGCAATGGGTGGATAGGTTAACATACATACAGGTTTGCTTGAATTTTTTGTTTATACTTGTCATTAGATGTTCTTGATGTCCATTACATGGAACTTCGTATTGATCAAATATCTCATACAATCACCCATTCAGGAAGTTTTAGTTGTGTTAAGAAAGAAAGATAAACTGAGATGAAGAAAACAAATCAAGCACACACAAGACACAGCAATTTACGTGGTTCGGCAATGGTGCCTACGTCCACGGATTCACACCCAGTTTCATTATTCTCAAAAGCTCCAGAAAGTGTTACAAGAACAGCCTCGAAAAGTATGATAAATAAATATCTTATAGTTAGGGCTAAACAAAACAGCATGTGAAATTACTATTTTACCCTTCGACCAATGGAGTTGATGGTTGGATCTAGGAGTGTACAAATGGGCCGTGCATTCCATCCTGGCACGATAAGGCTTGTGCCTAGTTTTTGGCCCCCAGGCCCGGCCCAGCACGGGGAACGATTATTATCGTGCCAGCTTCGTGTTTTGCCTATAATTTGGCTAAAATCTCAATCGGGCTTGTGCCCAATCATGCCTGGGCCGTGTCGTGCCGTGCCGTGGGCCATGGCCCCCAAGCTGGCCGGCGTGCACGGCCCAACCCATTTGTTCACCCCAAGCTGGATCATCAGTACTTCCCTAATGCCTTAGTAGCATCAGTCTCCACATAACAAAAAATTGGTCTTACAGAAAACCAATATGTCAAAGGCATTAGGGAAGTACTGATGATCCAGCTTTGGTCTTACGGAAAACCAATCTCTTTGTCCATTTAGTAAATGCCCTCCCTAGTTGAATGATCTGACTATATCCTACAAGGTTTGTTTGCAGGTTAGGACTTGTCGTTTATTGAAAGTTCAAGGCCATTATTCAAAATAATTCACACCTCAAGCATTACTGGCAGGTTCCCTGATTATGGTTGTTGTCCCAAAATTTCTCTTTTATGATTGCTGGGGGCACTGTGATTGCATTATTGGTTTTCTCAAGCTTGAAGTTGACGAATTTTGTTGCATTCATTGCACTTGTCATATTAATTAATATCTCCGGAGCAGTTAGTATGCTTTCAACTCTGGCTGGAACCATCTTGATAGAAAGAGAATGGTAATTAACTGCAAATTTAGGCTAATACAGAAAATGCCTTGCATTTAGACTAATGTACTTAAAAGGTTGAATTTTTTTATCATAGAAGTTCCTTACAGACTTCTGCTCTGTTTAATCAATGCTGGTTTTTGTATTTTATTACTTATCTGAAATTTGTACAAAACTCTTTTCTTGTCTCCACTCCCATTTGGGTTATTCTACACCATTGATCAAAATAAACAGCGTGAACTTGATGATTTTATTAAATCATCCAAATCCCCTTTTATAGATTCCATATGTTTTTATAGAATGTTTTTTAGTTTTTCTTTTTTTTTTTTGGTCAATCTCTTTGTGCTTAAATTTACATTCGAATTACAGGGTGGTGGTAATTTCAAATGGCCAACCTCCAGAAGTATTGACAAAGATGAACTCAGTCATCCGCAGGATTGATTTGATCTGCAAGTTATTTGCTCTCGTCTTTACAGGATTCATTATCAGTTTTATATCACTGAAAGCATCTGCAGTAGCTTTAGCACTCTGGAACACTGTATCTGTATGGTTGCAGTAGTGGCTTCTAATGTCTGTGTATAATGGAATTCCAGCTTTAAGTGAAAATAACCAAAAGAGAATGACAAGAGTTGTACAAAGTGATCTGGAAGAAAGCACATCTATTTCTCAGGAGAGAAATTTTTTGATCTCCGGTGCAGGAAACAATTTGGCAATGGGTAGCATGATTGCAAGGGGAAGATGGTTGAGCGGCTCTCAAAAATCCCATATATTGATGGATGGATTGTTTACTTACACCAAGATGTGGTGCTCCCAGGAGTGGCTTTGGCTTTGCTGTATTTTACTGCCCTCAGGTGATAACCCTGCTGAATATATATATATATTTTTGGTGACTTGGAACCCCTGATCCCACTTAGTGGGGACAAGGTAAACCCTGGATACATGACCCCACCCACAAGGACCATATATCAAGTAAGCCCGGTGACTCAAACCTGGGACTTCCAGTACCTGAGCTGGAGAGCCTGCCACCTGGGACCTCCACTTTCTATTGGATATTTGTTTCTTATGTCTTGTTAACTGTTGTATGTACATATTTATGTACAGCTTTGGATCGTTAATGACAGCTACCTTAGAATGGGAGGGTATACCTGCTTATGTAATCGGAATAGCACGTGGTATAAGTGCTTCTATTGGAATAGCTGCAACAGTTCTGTACCCAATAATACAATCACGGATATCAACACTCCGAACAGGACTTTGGTCTATCTGGATTCAGGTATCAATCTCAAATTCAAAATATTTTTTTATTCCCTTGGTGGTATTAATTTTAAATCATCCCCGGTTACCATACGACTCTTTTGTAGTGGATCTTTCTGTTGCCATGCGTTGCTTCAATATGGATTCAAAACAGCAGTATTTCAGCGTGGATGCTAATGGGTGGGGTTGCGGCATCTCGTCTTGGATTGTGGTTGTTTGACTTATCTGACATACAACAAATGCAGGTTAAGTTCATTTTAAACAGACGCAATAACCTCTTTTAGATTTTCTCTATGGATTTGGTAAGGTTTTGGGCTTCGATTGGTTGTCAAGAACCTGGTCTTTTTTTTTTTTTTTAAAATTTTTTTTTTGCTTATTTTGTTCCAGTTTTTCTGTATGTTTTATTACCAGGATCATTTTCCCGAATCTGATCGTTGTGTTGTGGGAGGGGACCAGAGCTCACTTCAGTCCATGTTAGATTTACTGACTTATATCATGGGAATAATCATCTCCAACCCTCAGGTGACTGTTTCTCCTCTTTAGCACTATAAACAATTTTTTTTTACCTTTCTATGTTAAGAACCACTTATTCTAAAAGCTTAAGCTGTTAGAGAACGGCACAACAATGTATATCAAATGGTTCAACACCCTCCCGCACGTGCGGGATCTGCACGGAAACAATACATCCGTGGGAGAAAACAGGACACCAAGGCAAACACACACCTGCACGGGAACAGCACATCCGTGGGACATAGTGTTTAAACCTGGTATCGGATTGGGGATTGTCCTGGTCCGATACCGAGTTGGATCGCCAATCCAAACATGGCCCAAATTATTATTTTTTTAAAAAAATCATAAAATTTTTGAGTCAGATTGTTTGATCTGACTTTGTTTTGGACCAAGTCAGAAAACATCAGCATATTTCGGGATTGGCTTGGGATCGTAACTTGTCCCGAGCCAATCTTGAGTTGAATTGGTTGATCCTTAACACTGCGTGGGAGAATAAACACACAAACACATACCCTTGGGATTCAAACACTCAACCTCCTGCTTTGATACCATGTTAAGAACTAATTGCTGTAAAAGCTTAAGCTGTTAGAGAACGGCACAGCAATGTATATCAAATGGTTCAACACTATGTTTCATAAATAGCACTCACACGCGTGCATGCATGCACTCATTACCAAAAAAAAATCTCACGCACACACTAGACCTATAGTTAGAAGAGAAAAAATGGTAATTGATCACTGGATTACCCCTCTATCTCAGAAGCTAACATTTATCTATCCAACATGAAAGGAGCATTAATCTTCTATTTTGAGTCATCAGTTGCAGAAGGGAGCTCTTTCTCTAATCTATTGATGTATTGAAGTGATGCTAACTTGGTTACAACTTTTCAATTTCGGTTCAGGATTTCTGGAAGCTGACGATCTTGGCATTTTCATCGGTAGCAATAGCTGCAGCTCTCTACAGTTTGCATATCTACCGTGTTCGAAAGCACCTTTTTCACTTTGACAAGCTGTTCGCGACGATCGATTGGTTTATTAGACCACATTAAAGAACAAAAATATGATGTGGTAAGCTTTCCTTGTTTTAAGCAACACTATACAGACTTTTGGAGGGAGAATAGTCTGTAGAATAAAGAAGGATAAACATACTTTTGGATCATTTGTACTTGAAGAGTATGACACAGGGCAACCAGAGCTGCACTACAAGAAATTGTTCATATGGTTTGATGGGTTTGGTTAATGGAAAGTGGCTGGGTCATTTAATCCCAAACTAAGGCTGCGTTTGCCCTGGCTTGTGCTTTTGGATAAGCACTCATTGGATAAGTGACTCAATGGGAGCACTTATTCATAACAGCAATAAATTGCTTACTTGAAGAAAATAGAGTTTGGTAAATACATTTATTCAAGTGCTTATTAAAGTTTGGAAATAGCTTCCCGCATACGTGATAGGAGAAGCTGTTCTCAGCAGCTTCTCCTTATGGGTGGCCTTCCTGTAGTGCTCATGGGTAAGCACTTACCCATTAGATGTTACCAGAAAAAGCTCAATTCATGCCGGACCAGCATGTATGTGCCCGGTCCATTTGTACATCCCCATCTGGGACCCGGATATTAAGCTAGTGGCGGCATATGTACCTAGCTCCGAATCTTATGATGTTGCTATGAGCATACACAAGTTAATCTTGTCCTTTTGGGGTTTAACTACCGACTTATTATTATTTTTTTTTTGGTAATAACTATCGACTTAATTAGTAAGCACTTTGGGTTACAGAAAGGAAAAAAGGCGAGAACATAAGTGGCCTTATTTCAACGTCCAGAAAAAAGAGGTTCACATTCCAACTTTTGCCAGTTGATATAAAGAGCATCTCATCCTTGCAGAATAATATGCATTTTATTTATAAAAATTAAAGCAACGGTGCTGCTTCTGCCATCCTCGTAATCACTTTTTTATTATGATTATTATAAGCTCCATGGCTTGGCTTTGCTTTGTTGCCTATAACTAAATTGCAATATAATTACCTGGAAGAAGCACTTGCTGATCTTAGTTGTAAATTTTCAACTAAGCACCAACAAATTTAAACTCTCTGTATAATCTCTTTCAAACTGGGTTCAGATTAAGGTATTATATTAATGATAATTAAGGTCAAATTTATGCGTAATTCCGTCATCTATACCCACCATGACTACAATTGGAACGTACTTAGTCGTCGCAATGCCGTACAGACGTGATCATATTCAATACCCAAACCAGCAAATAGGGATAGTTGGATCATTAGTGCTTATTACTAATGAAATGGTCTTACCATCCATAACTCTGGTTTTGAGCTAAGTCTTGATTAATAAACCATAAAAAGAATGAAAAAAAGTCTTCTTTTTTTTTTTTTTTTTTCTCCTTTAAATAAAAGCATAAAGTACATTGCCCATCAAACAAGCAAAGAATCTTAGACTTGTATAAATACAAGTATGATTGAGAGACAAAGACAAACACCAAAGCTGCTTCTTCTTCTTCTTCTTCTTCTTCCACAATAAGTTGTTACAAGGGGCTCTCCCAAGTAGAGTTTCATTATATTCCCTAATTTGATCTGTACTTTCAACTAAATCTTTACCAGCTTGAAGTCTTTACTTCAAACTCATCAAGTCCAATGGCTACTGTGAGTACCAATTCTCTTTTATCTTTCTCACCATTTTAAACTATTTTTTATACTCAAATGGTCTTCCGTACTCATAGCGATAAGTCCTGAGTCGGATCGACAGATACAACTTGGATTGGCTCGGAACGAGTCACAATCTCATGCCGATCCTGAAAATTGCTAAAGTTCTCTACACGGTCCAAAACCAAGTCAGATCGTCCAATATTCCAGACAATTTGAAGACACACCTCAAAAAATTTATGATTTAAAAGAAAAAAGAAAAAATAAAATTAGACCATGTTTGGATCGGCTGATCCCAAATCCAATACCGAGTTTAAATACTGGAGTGAATAAATGTTTATTTTGCATTAGGTGGTGGGATTGAAGGTAGGACTGCATTGTGAGGAGTACATCAAGAAAATATTGAAAGCCATCAAGAAAATAGAAGGTAATTCAGCTCACATATAATGCATTTCTTTTTCCCTTGAAAGTGTCTTGAAATTTCTTGATTAATTTCAAAATTTTGTTGTTAACAGATATAGAAACTTACAATGTTGATACAAAGCTCAACAAGATCACAGTGACAGGCAATGTTACAACAGAAGAAGTCATCAGAGTTCTTCAAAAAATTGGAAAGACGGCGAGCAACTGGGATGAAGATTAAGAGAATTACAGGAACTTCCTTCATACCATTTTGCGAACTCGCTAACATTTGAGTATATTATTCTGAGATTGTGTCATCGGTGAAGTGAATTGGATGTTATTTGCTTTAATCAAATAGAATAACAAGGCCACATATTCTTAATACATTTAATTTCTCTTATGGAACACAACATTATAAATAAACTAATATTTATGTGTCCAATAATATATGATTAAACTAATATTGGGTTTTGTCTCTGATCTGCAAAAAATAAACAAGGAAATAAAAAAGACAAACCCTCTTGCAATGGGGTAGGAATATTCCTCACAAGATTAATTCTTAGGCTCCCTTTGGCATTGTTTAATTAAATGCTTAATTTTTTTAACTTATAAAAACATCTTTTAAAGTTAAAAATAGTTTAAAATGTGTAGGTTCTTAGGCTGTGTTTGGCCTGGCTTGTGCTTTTGGATAAGCACTCATCGGATAAGTGGATCAATCGGAACACTTATCCACAACAATAATAAGTGCTTACTTGAAGAAAATAGCATTTGGTAAATACATTTATTTAAGTACTTATGAAAGTTTAGGGGTAAAATAGGTATTATAAAAATATTGTTAAAGTTATGAAATAATATTTATTTAAATACTTAAAAATGTTTAGGGGTAAAATAGGTATTATAAAAATATTACTAAAGTTTAGAAATAGCTTTCCAGATAAGTGATAAGAGAAGCTGTTCTCAATAGTTTCTCCTTATGGGTTGTTCTCAATAGTTTCTCTTTATGGGTAGCCCCCCTCTACTGCTTATGGGTAAGCACTTACCCATTACATGTTAACAAACACACTTCTAATTTTGAAAAAAGTGTTTTAATAAGTTATAAGCTAAAATAAGCACTTATATAAGCTGGATCAAACGCAGCCTTACCCCTAAACCTCAGGAAGATTGCCCATAAGGAAACGATTGAGAACTGTATCTCCTTATCACTTGTACAAAAAGTTGTTTCCCACATATTAGTAAAACTACAAAAACAACATTATTAGTCTTGAATATATCACTAAATATTTAAAAATAATATTTTTACACCCAAACATGAAATTAATTCTCATAATTTTTGTCTTGACAAAGCATGAGCTAGAATTTTTTACCAAACATCAATTCTTTTTAATAAGCAATTGTAGATAGCCAACCAAAACAGGCCTGTGAGAAATACGGATGGTCTACATCGTGCCATGTGTTGCCCACACTGGCACCCAAATCACGACTCTGAATCATATGAGAGAGTGACTTTGGGTGGTGGGGATACTATGGGCCTGTGGGCTCTACAGCCTCGTTCAAAAGAGGATCTGGATATTTCACCGTTATAGTTACTAACGGAAATATAACAAACAGTTATTTCTCACTTTCCGTAACTATATATATCCTC
Source organism: Pachysandra terminalis (assembly GCA_031762675.1). Classification (NCBI taxonomy): domain Eukaryota; kingdom Viridiplantae; phylum Streptophyta; class Magnoliopsida; order Buxales; family Buxaceae; genus Pachysandra; species Pachysandra terminalis. The sequence continues at coordinate 7,990 of JAUPMG010185172.1, forward strand.
ATCCTTGAAGATAGATAAGGTATCTTTTATACATGCAATTAGACACAACATTATTATGGAAAAACTCCTTTCTTATCTTCATCTATATATATCATCATCCTTGAAGATAGATAAGGTATCTTTTATACATGCAATTAGACAAAAATAAATTCTAACTAACCAAACAGAAAGTCAGAGGAAGGACATCTTCCTCAAGTCTGCCCTATTTCTGTCATCTTGCTCAACTTTTGAGTTCATGACATCTTTCAGGAGCTAATCTTGCACAGTTGCCTCCTCCCAGGTCTTCCCTTTCCTTTTACTGTTTTGATTTCACTGTGATTGTTTGTCGTTGTTGTCCTGGTTCTTCATCCTCCCTTTGCTCATACTCTTGACTTTTTTTCCCTATCACACTTTCTTCTCTTATTTTCTTCTTCTTTCATTCCTCCTTTGTACCTACCTACTACTCTCTCCTTTTCTATGGATACTCTAAAGCATGACCTTACTCGGTTCCTTCCTCCCCGTCCTTTAGAGGTCCTTAAACCTGATGCGGTTGAACTGACTCGTTTAAAAGCTAAATGGGAACACCTTCTTCTTGGTACTTGTTTTGACAGCAAATCTCATTTTAACTCGATCAAAAACTTTACTGCTCGAGTTTGGAAAGATATTCAAGTCTCCAAAATCAGACAAATTTCTGATAATCGGTTTCTTTTTGGATTTTGGACTGTTGATGATCTTGATCGTGTTGGGAATGGACAACCTTGGAGTTTTGAAGGTCATTTACTTGCTCTTGACCTGCTTTCTTCATAACGTGAGGCTAAGACGCATTTGTGCAAGGCTATTACTTGTTGGGTTCAGATCCCCTCTCTTCCTCGCCTATTTCAAGATGATCGTTTTCTTCGTCTTCATTGCTCACAGTTTGGTAAGATTCTTGATACTGAAGTTCCAGATGCAAGTAATTCTTACAAGATTTCCTGTATCAGGTTTGATTTGGATATTACTAAACCGATCCCTACTGGTTTTCATTTGGAAGATGAATTGGGCCTCATTCGTGGATAGAGTTTCAGATTGAACTTCTCCCCCTCCACTGTCTCTCTTGTGGTTTTATTGGGCATTCCTTCACTGCCTGCCCTAACCCCTTTCATCCTTCTCCATTATCGTTGAAACACACTGGTTCTAAAGTATGTTATTTGCCTTCTCTTTGTGCTTCGGCAGTATGAAGACGTAACCCCCTTTTCGTCGTTGGCTCTCTGGTGGAACAACGACGACGAGATGGTTCTGCTACTCCCCGTGCGGTGACTCAGCCGAGTTTGTCGGTTAACTCAACTAACCGAGATTTGGTTAACTCTACAACGGTTACTTTACATCGTCCTTTATCTGATGCGACAACGGCACGTGATTCTCGACAGCTGGGTGGTACTGTACAGAATTTTCTAGAGATTGTTGTTCCTTTTGGGACACATGGCGAGTGCTCTCATCCTGAGATTGAAGACTCTAGAATTTGTTCGTTTTTGAATAAACGGTTGGCGTCCACCTCGAGCCAACCTATTGGTCAGCCTGCGTTCTCTTTTTTGATTGAAAAGGGCGGTTGGGTCCGACCGCCCTCACTCTTTATTACCCCTTTGCCTGACTACCTTGTTGAGGTTCCTCACCCTACTGTTTTCTCTTCACACAAGCCAGTTGGTGTAGGTGGGCAGGTTCTTGATGACACCCCAATGGGTTCTGTTATGTTGGCTTCCCCTGATGCGAAATCTTCTGATGAGCTCTTACTTGAGAAAATTGTTGACATTACTGCATATGATATTATGAGCGAGCCGATTTCCTATTTAGCTTCTAATCCTGTCACTTTAGTGCATCAGAAGGATCAATCCTTCAATCTTCTTCTCTCACCCTTTTTTCAATCCTCTCCTTATTCTTCTCATATGACTTCCCAATACTCCCTTTCTACTTCTCCTCATCTCTCTTTCTCCTCCATTCCTCCCACTCCTATATATTCTTCTTCACCTCTTGAAAAGGGTAAAGGAAAACTTTCTGGTAAAACCAGGAAAATACGACAACGCAAACCTTCATATTTCTCTCAACAACTGAAGGCTAGGGTAGATCCTGGGATGGAAGCTAATGCTCAGATAGAAGCCACTCCACCAAAGAAAAGGAAGCTGAAAGTCCTTCTCACTCCTCTCAGCAAAAAACTTGACGCTGGTGGACTGCACTGTGATTGTGGATTTTTTTAAACCAAATAATAATAATACCACTCGCAATAGTACGAATCTTTGTAGATAGGGCTATTATGAGGGTGTCGAACCTCAAGGACTGAAGGGAGAAAAATTATTAAATTAATTAAA
>JAUPMG010185183.1:0-10307 GCA_031762675.1 Pachysandra terminalis
TAAACTTATATATTTTGTAAGTTTAAATTTGTTTTTTTTTTTTTTTAACTTTTAACAAGTTTGATCAAAATATTTTTTAATTAAAAAACAGGCAAAAACTAGTCATTACTGTGGAAAAAGGCTTAGTTTTGGTCGGATTCTGGCCAAAACATCTACTTTCGGCCTGAATCCGGCCTATTTAGCCGGATTGGACTAGTGGGGTTGGCACGGGCCGCATGTGCCGGGCCGCACGTGCCTTGCCGAGCTTGCGTGCCATGCTGGGCGGGCCGTGCCTAGGCACGTTGGACTTCAAACTGAGGCCCGACATAGACATGGCTTATGAGCCGTGCTGTGCTCAACACACCAGGAGGCGGGCCATGCCATGCCTAAGCCCGTTCCAACCGTGTTGTGCCCGGGCCAGCCCACGGGCGGCACGGCTCGTTTACTTCCCTACTTTGATCTAAGCATTTTTTAGCTATATTGTGGGGTCCCATTCTTGTTTTTAGTATTGTTGTTTTTGGTCATATGACTCGCATGATAGAAATGACTACTACTTAGTAGTTAACACTCAAAAATCATGCCTGTGATAGCTAGAGTTCAACTCCCAAAGATCTAGGAAGGAAATGAACCTATACGAGATGTGTAAAAACGCCATGAGACAATGGCTGCTGCCGTTACAATTATAATCAAAATATTACATACATCACCAAAATGTTTATCAAATAACCTAAAATATCTATTATAAGATCCCTCCAATTGTTATTTATTTCAAACATATTACATATAATCCCCTAGACCTGAAATTACTAGACCCCAAATATTTGCATTTTTCGAACTTAGCATTTAGTTAAAAAAAGAAAAGAAAAGAAAGAGTTCTAAAAAATCTATTGAAGTGAAGGAATCCAAGATGTCTTTGCCTATTTATCTTTCATTTTTTTTACTAATAACAATGGGGAGGGTGATAATAATAATAATAATAATTATTATTATTATTAATATTATTATTATATTAAAATTAAAATTATTTTATGTAATTTTAATTTGTTAATTTTTGTATTACTAGTTAGCATATAAAATTAATGATATTGTGTACATTACTTTATTAGTCTTGAAATTAGTTTTATGATTTGATAAATTTTTATTTGTATGATAAATGATTACTTAAAATTTGCTATTTGGTTATTAAAAAATCTTTTTTTTTTCTTTTTGTTTTTCACTTTCCATTTAACATATTGGCATTAGTTTAAGGTAATCTATGAACACATAATTTGCTTATATGTTATAGGTGGCTATTTGTTTCTTTTAGGCTTAATTCATTGAGGTACAATGAATATAATAGGATTGCATAGGTGTGAGAGACGACACCCATGTTCGTGCATCACTTCTTATTGATATCCAAGCTCGATTTCCTGGTCATAAATATGAAACCACACAAAATGTCATGATTGCAGTCGATTTTGACTTGAAATTTACATATGTACTTGCGGGCTGGGAAGGCTCAGCAAATGATTCAATTATATTGGATGATGCATTGAAAAGGTGTAATGGACTCGTAGTCCTGAAGGTATTTTGTTGGATCATGTAAATGAATTATAGATTAGAAAAATGTTGTTCGTAATGTTGATAAATCATTTTTTCTCTATAGGTAAATATTATTTGATTGACACAGGATATGATGTTTGCAAGGAGTTTCTTCCACCTTATCGTGGCGTTCAATATCATTGAAACACTATAGTTTTCATGAGTTAAAATTTAATTAAGTGATAATTATAATTAACTTAATAATTACATTTGTAATGTATTATTTACTTAGTGAATATTTATTAACTAATATCAACACTAATAGTAATATAGATGATGGATGTACCTAAATTTAAATATAAGTATACATATAAATGTGTATATATGATTAGTAATTAAATAGTTAAACCTAAGTTTTATCATGTAATTCTTAAGTCTAATTATGTCATAAACATGATGTAAAGCACATGTGATTGGTGAGAATGCATTATGAACCCAGAGGTAAGCTATACGGTAACTGAAGGATATAGAAGGAAAAAAATGATTTTCCACCAGTCTCAAGGATTTCATCATGGTAGGTTTTCGTCACTATGGCTCACCTCCAAACCGCATCAAGGATTTTACCAAAAATTCTCAAGCCAAACATGAGGTTTAACAGATCACCTCCAACCAACACAAGGTTTCACGACAACCTAATTAAGCTATTATAGTTTTGAACCTAAATTAAAAACAATAAATGGACTACTTCTTATCAATATACCAATTCGAAGTCCGTCTGGTGATGTTAGCATGAATCCCCCTCTTCTCGCTCACGTTCCTCACTCCTCTCTGCTTGGATGTCGTCGATGCACGCACAATGGAGATGAGGGCCTTACAACCCTAGATGTGTGTGTGTGTGAGATGATCTAACCAAAGCAACACAACAAATGGGAAGGACTTGGATCTCAATCATTCTTCAAATTCAATTGACATAGGATGCCATAGCCATGAAACATGGGAAGAAGATTAGAGAGGGAATTCTCTTGCCTAAGGAAGAGAAAAAAGCTCTCAAGGAAAGTCTAGGGCAAAGAGAGAATTCTCATGTGGGTCTTGCGCAAAAACTACCCTCAATGCTCTTTATAGAGTTGGTGATTTATGCGTCCATCGGTCGACCGACCAATTGTTTGATCGACCGGTGGACTCCCACTGACTATAAATTCAAAAGAGCACGTTCCTTTGAGTCGGTCAGAAAGACTAACTGGTCGACCCTTTGGGCCGCCGGTCAACTAATAGACCTTAGGGATTCAAAATTGAACTAGGGTTTTGAGCAACCGGCGGGCCATCCTGTCAATCGGGATTCGACCGGAACCTTGGGAAACACCAAATTTAATCCTTTCTAAGGTCAGTTTCTACAAGGTCCATCCACAAATGGTATCAGTCATCCGTGGGTAGTCTTTGGTTGTCCAGACATTGGTCCAGATGGCCAAGGACTGCAGATTGTCCCTTAACCGGTCAAGGGTATTCCAAGCTCCCTGGAAACAAGTCAATATTCAATAGAAATAAATGTATTTCTCGGGGTTGTCGTGTGTGTGTGTGTGTGTGTGTATACCTTGGTTAGGGGACCAATCCAATGGATGCTTCGATGTAGCTTGGTCTTCCTTGGATCTGCAATTTTTGATCTTCAATGTAGCCAGTTACAAACGCTCAAGGAATATGTCACAACATTGATAAACATTAGGAATGTCTAGGAAATACCTATGACATTTACAATTGTATAGTGTGCTTAACAACTCTTTTGTTATACCATATATGTATGTGTACATTAACCTTTAAGTTAATGTATATTTCTTCCGCTATAGATTACTCTGATAAACATTGTAACCATTGTTGCAGTTCGTGCTTTGAAACACATATTGAGAGGGCCTCGTGTAAACAAAGATGAAGAAAGAAAAAAAATATTTAGATGGTATAATCAATAGAATGGATTATACATGTGTACAACAGCTACATACGTTGAAGTGGGCATTCAATGAATTTATTTACTGTATTGAAAGAGAAGAACTATTTGAGGGAGACTATATATGTCTGAGTGGAGCAATGATTGGCAATGTTTTTCCACACTATTGGACATAACATAAGAAATCAGGTTATTAGTTGTGCATATTTTCATTCTAGTGAAACCGTATGGCGGTACTTCAATATTGTTTTAAATGCAATCTTGAGGCTAAAAAATATTGTTTTAAATGCAATCTTGAGGCAAAAAATGATGGTAATCGACCCAATGGTTCAACTCCTCCAAAAATACAGAATAGTCGGACATATTGGCATTAGTTTATGGTAATCTATGAACACATAATTTTCTTATATGTTGTAGGAGGCTATTTGTTTCTTTTAGGCTTAATTCATTGAGTTACAATGAATATAATAGGATTGCATAGGTGTGAGAGACGACGCCCATGTTCGTGCATAACTTATTATTGATATCCAAGCTCGGTTTCGTGGTCGTAAATATAAAACCACACAAAATGTTATGATTGCAGTAGATTTTGACTTGAAATTTACATATGTATTTGCGGGTTGGGAAGGCTCAGCAAATGATTCAATTATGTTGGATGATGCATTGACACATTGTAATGGACTCGTAGTCCCTGAAGATATTTTGTTGAATCATGTAAACGAATTATAGATTAGACAAATGTTATTTGTAATGTTGATATATCATTTTTGCTTTATAGATAAATATTATTTGATTGACGCAGGATATGATGTTTGCAAGGAGTTTCTTCCATCTTATCATGGCGTTCAATATCATTGAAAGACTATAGTTGTAATGAGTTAAAATTTAATTAAATGATAATTATAATTAACTTAATAATTACATGTGTAATGTCGTATTTACTTAGTGAATATATATTAACAAAATCGACACTAATAGTAATATAGATGATGGATGTACCTAAATTTATATATAAGTATGCATATAAATGTGTATAAATGATGATTATATATAAGTATGCATAATTAAATTTATATATTAGCAATTAAATAATTAAACTTAATTTTTATCATGTAATTCTTATGTCTAATTATGTACTAAGCATGATGTAGAGCACATGTGATTGGTGAGAATGCATTACGAACCTAGAGGTAAGCTATACGGTAACTGAAGGATATAGAAGGAAATAAATGATTTTTCGTCGGTCTCAAGGATTTCACTATGGTAGGTTTTCGTCACTATGGCTCACCTCCAAACTGTATCAAGGATTTTATCAGAAAGCCTCAAGCCAAAGATAAGGTTTAACGGATCACCTCCAACCAAAGGTTTCACGACAACCTAATATAGTTGTTACAGTTTTTAACCCAAATTAAAAACAATCAATGGACTACTTATGGATATACCAATTCGAAGTCCGTCCGGTGATGTGAGTGTGAATCCCCATCTTCTTGCTCGTGTTCCTCACTCCTCTCCGCTTGGATGTCGTCAATGCACGCACAATGGAGATGAGGGCCTTACGACCCTAGATGCGTGTGTGTGAGATAATCTAATCTAAGCAACACAACAAATGGGAAGGACTTGCATCTTAATCATTCTTCAAATTCAATTTACATAGGATGCCATAGCCATGAATGTGACGCCCCAAATCCGAGATATAGGATCTCGAGGATTCCGAGGGAATTACCTTCGGATCCACCATGTGGATACGGATAAGCAGCCACACAACCAACCCAATCCTGGTTGAATCAGAGTCAAAGTAATAATAAAACAACGGAAGTCTGAAATATTTAAAACCAAACCATAGCCAAATTTAAAAGTATATTGAGCTACAACCCACAATAAAGTAATCCTAAACTTATTACAACTTTTTTCGTCCAAGGGTCAAACCAAAGTAATAAAAACAACTAAAGCAAACAATAGTCTCAAGGATAAAAGCATCTAAGTTATGTCTCTCCTTCAGTAGCCAACCAGGGTCAGACAATCCAATCATCTGTAGAGATAAGAATCACCCGAAGCTTAGTAGAGAAATCCAACGAGACTACAACAACTACTTTATGCATGCATAACAATACAGTTAATTCAAGCATTTCAACAATCACATAATAATACAGTAAAATGTATGTTAAACATATCCTCATACAATATCTCACATATTGGTAAGCATATTACAACATTATACGAATTCGCAACTCATATGGATACCACGCAAAATCACATTATAACAAGTCAATGATTCACCATCCCTATAGCCTCACTATGTCAATACAACCTACATGATCCTATCATGTTCAACCAGATTCTACATGGGTCTATCATGTTCCAAATAACACACATACATGTTCTCACATGGTTTCACCATGTGACACAACATAAGGTTTATAGCAAACACGTAGTCATACTATGTTCCATAACAATGTCCACATGGTTCCACCATGCTACGACCACCATACATAATAATCACTTCATGGTTCCATGCTACAACTAAGTAATCACATCATAATATCATATATAGTACACATAGTCTCACTATGTGCACAAACAAACACCTCATAATTCCACCAATGCACAACCATCATTCTTTTAGGGACTTTCACCCACGGTGAAGTACACCCGTAATCAATCACAATCACAATCACAATCAACACTCCTTTAGGTACTTTCACCCACGGTGAAGTACACCTGTAATCAATCACAATCACAATCAACATTTCTTTAGGGACTTTCACCCACGGTGGAAGTACACCCGTAGCCAATCACATAATCCACAAGGTTCTACCTTGTCAAGACCAATCATTAACCAATCACAATCACAATCAATCCACACAAGTTACCCATGATTATGCCTTTCAATCAATCAATCATCACGTGCAATGCAATGCAAATATATGATGCAATTATGAGAGGAGATGAAGTGCAATGCAATGCAATGCAGGTATGACCAGGCCTAGCCTAATCATATGCTTAATCCAATTCAAGACCACCCATTCTTTTAGGGGCTCGCACCCACGGTAGAACACACCCTATCATTGACCTGTTCTTTTAGGGACTTGCACATACGGAGGAACCCACTTGTTGCGACCATCACATTTTAGGGGCTTGCACCCACGGCTGGAAACCACCTTATGCTAGTAACCCACTCTTTTAGGAACTTGCACCCACGGTGGAAGTTCACCGATCCAGATCACAATCCAAGTTGTAATCATCAATCACAAACAGCATTCACAATCTTGGATACTCATTGTATCCTTAATCAACACACAAGATTTCATCAAATCAACACAAGGCAAACATAAGTAAACCCAAGTCAATCATGAGTCAACATCAGATGCTAAAAGCATCATTCCGCCAATCAAATCCTAAGTAATCATTTCTAATCATAACAATCCTATTTTTAGGTCCTATGATCATATCTTGAACCTTTAATTTAATATCACTTCTTATTCAATTCAGATCAGTTCAATAATCCTGAAATTTAGACCTTCTCCTACACTTTTCATAATTTGACCAAATCTAGATCTTTTGCACACAAACCAGCTATACAGGCATGTGTACAACTCACTAGGGAACATGTCCCCGAAATTTAATAATCACAATTAAATCACAATAAATCTAAGAATTAACACATAATCCATAGGAACACAAGGAACACCAAAATTACAGAAATTTAGATCTAGCATATTTATCATCACACAAACAACATGGCATCACTAGATCTCTAATCTAATATGCTTCACATTCAAGATCATGTATCACCCCTATAACTATAGCATTGGAATCATCCATAAACATAAATATCGTAAAAATGTAGGAAGTCCCTACCTCTTCTAGTTCAATAGTAATCCCTATCCTCTTACAACTTTTCCTGTCTCTTCAGATGCTGTCTCATCCGTGTTCTTTTTTCCTTTATCTCCTTCTTCTAGCCAATTGTCATCATCGTCTTCACTCTCCTCATGATCATCATATCCGACTTCTTCTTCCTCTTCACTCTCTTCATTTTTCTTGTTCTTCCTAGGTTTCTTCCCATAGCCGCAGATTCTTTTTCATTATTCTTTAGCTCTTTTCTCCTCTCTCTTTTCTCTTCTCTATTTTTCTCATTTTCTCTGGCCTTTTTCTTCCAACAGTACTCTTTCCTCTTTTTCTCCATTACCTCAGCTTTTTCTTTTTTCCCTAATGGCCTTCTCATCTTCTCTTTCTACATAACCAAAACCAGAATTTTCTTCCTCCGCTGTTTGGACGTCCAAGCCTAGAGACACACTCTTTCTCCTCTCTCCTAGTTACTTAGCCACTATAACTCTATCACTTTTGGTTTGTTTGAATTTGAATATCTTAATTTGAATTTTAAAATGTAGAGATAGTTAGTTGTGTTTGATTTTCTACCTTAATTACCCTTGTTTAAATATGTACTTATCTGTCCAAGTCCTATTGGACTCTACATTGGGTTTTGAGCCCAATTCGTTAGCTTAAGTGTTCTGGTCCATATGGTTTTGAATGTCCAGCCCATGTATTAATTTTTAATTAATTAGATAGTTGTCCTTTAATTTCTCTTAATTGCTATTTAGTCCAATACTACCCAGGGTCTTTCATTAAATTCCCAATGTATAATTAGTAAATTAATAATTTAATTTATAATTAATCCAGTTGGGTCCTGGTCACCACAATGAAACATGGGAAGAAGATTAGAGAGGGAATTCTCTAGCATAAGGAAGAGAAAAAAGCTCTCAGAGAAAGTTTAGGGCAAAGAGAGAATTCTCATGCGGGTCTTGCGCAAAAATAACCCCCAACGCTATTTATAGAGTTGGTGATTCGACCGACCAATTGTCCGATCGATTGGTGGACTTCCATTGACTATAAATTCAAAAGAGCTTGTTCCTTTGGATCGGTCGAAAAGACCAAAGAGCTTATTCCTTTGGGTATGTCGAAAAAACCAACCGGTCTACCCTTTGGGCCGTTGGTCAACCGGACATCTCTTTCGGTCGACCAATAGACCTTAGGGATGCAAAACTGAACTAGGGTTTTGAGCAACCGACAGGCAATTCAGTCGATAGGGATTCGACTAGACGCCGTCTCCGGTTGACCGGACCACTTGGTTGGTTGACTGGAGCTCTAGAAACACCAAATTTAATCCCTTTTAAGGTCAGTTTCTACAAGTTCCATCCACAAATGGTATCAGCCATCCGTGGGTAGTCTTTGGTTGTCCAAACATAGGTCCAGATGGGCAAGGACCACGGATTGCCTCTTATCTGGTAAAGGGTATTCCAAGCTCCCTTGAAACAAGTCGATATTCAATAGAAATAAATGTATTTTCTAGGGGCTGTCTAGTGTGTGTGTGTGTATATACTTTGCTTAGGGGACCAATCCAATGGATGCTTCGATGTAGCTTGGTCTTCCTTAGATCTGCAATTTTTCATCATCAATATAGCCAGTTACAAACGCTCAAGGACTATGTCACAACATTGATAAACATTGGAATGTCTAAGAAATACCTATGATATTTACAATTATATAGTGTATGTAACAACTCTTTTGTTATACCATATATGTATGTGTACATTAAGTTTTAAGTTAATGTATATTTTGTTTTAATTGCTTCTGCTATAGATTACTCTGATAAAACTATTATAGACATGATTGGTTTTTAATTAATTATGAACTATAAGTGGTTGCACACGATAGTCACAAATCGGGAATTGGCAAAATATGCTCATATGTCCCGGGTTGTGAGAATAGTGACTACCAACCTCTAAGTGAAAGGAAATTATTTAACCATCGGTATTCGAAGTTAAGAAATACAATTGAATGGGCTTTTGCGATTCTAAAGAAAAGGTTTCGTGTATTAGATTCTAAACCATTTTGGTCATATGAGAAACAAGTTGATGTAATTTTAGCTTGTTGCATTTTGCATAACTACATAATGGGTGTCGACCCATATGATAGAATCGTAGCACAATTTGACCGTGATATATAGTCCGAAACACAACTTCAAAGAAGACAAAGAACACAAGGGGAGGAAAGAGAAGAAAATAGAAAATGGACAAGAAAAAGTGATGAAATAGCACATGCTATATATATGATGACTATTTTCTTCATTTGAGACATGTTTTGAATATTTACTAGCAGTGATGTACCCTTTAACTTGATCTAATTTTTTTCTTTGGTTCATTATCGTTCTGGGTATAGTTCTTGGAAAAAGTGATGGATATAAGATAAGCTGGGTATAGTTCTGACTTGAAGTCCATCAAATCAAAGTATTCACAAGTAAAACTCTTTAAACATAGCCTAACTAATTACTTCTTCCAACCAATTGTCTTTGAACAACTTGTACTAGGCAATGAAAACCGATGCAAGGGTCAACTATAAATAATATATAATAGCAAACCGTTCTATCACTGTAGCAAAATAGTGACGTGGCGGTTTGCTATATTTTTGAGTATTTAGTTTTTTAAAGCTTTAAAAATGATCTTTTTATTAGTTGTTGATTTGCATTAAATGCATATCAACTCTTCTCTCTCTTTTAATTGTTTTTTCTATCTTTTACTAGTTGCCTTCTTCCTATTTTAAGGCTAATTCCGCTTACACCCTTATATTTTTTGATATTTCACTTACACTCGCTAATTGGGTGCAATTTGGGTCGATTAAACTTAAAACCAAACCATTCGGTTTGAAGGTTTTCTAAACATTTGGTTTGGTTTTGGTTTTGAAATTATAAAATTGAATTAGATCGCTTTGGGTTGAAGCCTCAGTTAAATCGAACCAAACTAAAAATCAAGCCTAATGTATATAATCTAAACCAAACCGAACCGATTTAAACTGAATTATAGTCTCTCTCTCTTTA
>JAUPMG010185194.1:0-10307 GCA_031762675.1 Pachysandra terminalis
CAATTTCTCAGGTTCCTGAGTTAGATATCTCTTGACAAAATTGGATGGTACAGTCTGCACAAGGGGGAACGATCACGCATTATATGTAGGATGTAAATTCAAAATAGAATTCAGGTGTGACATGTCTCAAACAAGGTTGTCAAATTGTAAATCAAATCGAAAATTGTTGGTGGCCATTTTAGAATCGAATCCTAAATCATAAGATTCATAGTAGTTTTAGTAAAAGCAGGGTTTGGGGTTTAGGTTTTAAGATTTCTCTTAGGAAAAGGGCATGGTTTGAAGGATCCGACCGATCCGGTCCATATCGGTCGATCCGTACCGGGATCGGCCAGGACCGGTCCGATCCCAAGTCACAATACAACTATTGTATCGAGTGGTTTGGACCGGACCAGTCCAACCGATACCGGTACAGACCGGCCCAATGACCAGTACAACCGGTCCAACTGATACAATTTTTTTTTTAAATTTATAAAATAAACGATCCAACATGTATTGGCCTGGACAGGTCCGTCTACTGATACCGCCATTCCGACGACCAGTACTTTCATTCCAACAACCGATCTGGTCAATCCATTTTTTTAAGGGTGATCCAACTTTTGTATCGGATCTAGATCGATTGGACTCGACCAATATCACCGGTCCGATTAAGATTTTTATTCTCTGGATCCTGGATCCGGATCACCGATCCTGGTCCCATCGAACTTTTGGATCATCCTTTGAAAAAAAAAAACAAAATTGGATCGGTCTGATCCAGTCATTGGATCGGACCAGATCGGCCGATCCGTATCGGTATCGGTTGGATCAATTCGATCCAAAGCCAATTGAAAAATATATTGGACTGGTTGGATCAGTCCGATCCAAAGCCACTTGATACAATAGTTGTATCGTGGCTTGGGATTGGACTGGTCCTAGCCGATCCGATCCAGACCGATCCTTGAAACCATGGGCCCGATCCAAGATCTCGAGGCTTAAAACCTTGGAAAAGGGCTTTTTATTGTTTAGAATACATAAACAATATTTCTTTGTGTATTTAATTGTTTTGGAGTTCTATATTCTATATAAACAAGTATCAATCAAACGGAAAAAAAAGGAAATTATTCAAGAAAAAGGAAGAGGTCTTTTTTTAGTATTGCAAAGTGGAATTGTATGAATCCTACGATTAAATCGTAAATCGTAAGATTCAATGTATAGATTGTAAGATTCAAACATAAACCGATTTTTTCACCGATTTGGATCGATTTAGGGTCAAATCAAATCAAATCAAATCGTAAGATTCATACAATGAATCGTAAGAGTTTAACAACAGAGGTCTCAAGTGCAAATCTATAGAGCCTTGATCGCCTAAAATGCGACAGTCCTCATCAAGGTAACAATCGATCTCACAATGACTTTCAATGAGCTATAGTTTGATGTTGGAAAGTGTCTATGACATAGGAAAGAATATAATAGCAAGATGTACGAAGGTCTATGAAAATATATAGTTTTCAACCTTAAAAACTCACCAGCGTAAGTCCCTTTATTTGTACATGGGATCGTTTCACTGTAACTGTGAAGGAAGGATATTGAGAACTGAATGCTTCAGTTGCATGAAGCAGCACTTCTTTTTCTTGGCTTGTCATGAGTTTTCCTTCTTTTTGATCCACATAAAGGTCACTTCTGGCTGCATTGGATCAACTAAATAATAAGAAGTAATAACAATCTTGGCAAAAGCATCGCAACGAATTTCTAACTTTCAAAAGCTCACCAGATTCAGTTCTCTGAATAACCTGATCACCAACACGGAAAATGGTAACTTCCAACTCGATATTCTTCATCTTGATCAGCTCAAAGACACATACATCTCCTTCTTTCAAGCTGTTGTTCATCACAAATGCACCCCATCCATCTCTATCTCTCACCCTAATCCTGTCATACAAATGATTATAACTGCAATTAACAGTCCACGTTCTCCCATCAGAGACTCGAAGAGTGAGATGCCGCAACTTATTAAGTTTCTGACTCAGATATCTCTTGACAAAACTGGATGGTACTTTCTGCACAAGGGGGGAAGGGAACAACCACACTATTATGTAAAAAATATATTTAAGGTTAAATTCAGTTGTGAAATGTCTCAATGCAAATTCAGACTGCCATTACATCCTAGGATGACACATTTAAAGAGTAACAATCTCTTGCATAGATAGGATGTTCTAATTGTCAAAGACTAACAATCTTTCGTGACATTTAAAGGGCTACTCTGATGTTGAGGAAGTATCTGTGTATAGGTTACAAATCCTCTACAGCGGGATGGTTATAGCCATCCTTGCAGTGCCAATCAGATAGCACCACATGTACAAGGGTACCCCCTGAATAAGCCCCTGGTACCCCCCCTTTCCTGGGTACCCCAGGATGGTTGTACCCATCCCGCTGTAGAGGATTTGCAGCCCTGTGTCTATGTGTTTATTGGGATCAAGCAATAACAATAAACACAGTAAAAAGAAGATCAAAACAATGCACACAAATATACTTGATTCGGCAAAGCCTACGTCCACGGGAGAGAAGAAGTTTCCATTATGTCAAAAGCGAATTAGGGTTACAACTTATACTCCTACCTGATATATGGGGTAAATCCCCAATATACCTTTATCGTACCATAGGTGGCTCCGCCCCCCGCACCCTCTAACCCCATGGTACTGGTCCACACAAAAAGTTATATGTGACCTAGGGAGGGACCTCTCCCCATGGTGCTTCGCACCGCCCCATGGGGCCCCTCGCTCTTACACTGTGTATGGTATGGAATCCTAGCAGCAAGATGCATGTAGGTCTATAGGGACATTGAACTTACCATCAGATTTTGATGTATATAGGATGGTGTCATTGTCACTGCGAAGTAAGGATATTCAGAAGTGAAATTTTGAACTGCATGGATGCCTCTTTCTTTCTTTTGGCATGTCACAGGCCTGCTTGTCACAAAAACCTTAGGACAACCTCTAACTGCACTGGATCAACTAAATGGTGAGAGAAAAGAAAAATCCAAGAAAGGAAGAGAGCATGGCTAAACATTTAATTTCAAAAACCCACCAGACCCAGATCTTGCTATGACCTGTCCTGTTTTTTTAGGCTTTGTATCTTTGATCTGGCGAAGCCGACGACGACCAATGGTAAATGAAGATTTCAAAGGGCAAGACATGTGAGCCTCATCACCAGAACTATCAGAAGGAGCGGAAATACTTTCCATTTCATCATGGGAATTAGACTCAAATCTTCTTCTCCGTATCCTTTTGATTGGATTTGAATTGTTTCCTTCAATCCCCACCTTATATCTGTTTCTTTTACAGCTTAGTTGGTAGAAGCTCATCTCAGATTCAGATTCATGTATAATCTTTGTTTTGGTTAACAGGGTCGGAGAACTACCCAAGATTTCAACAGAATCCTCCTCCTCTTCATTTTCATTGTTCATGATTGGAGGATCAGGAGATTCCTCCAAAGGAGGATTGTGTTCATCAATAGCAGGATTGCAAGGATAGTTTATCTCGGAAGCAGAACAATCAAATATAAGCACATGGAAGCATGAATTCCCATCGTATCTAAAAACCAAAAAATGGCCGTGACGTAGAGAGTGATATTCAACAAAAGCTGGCCAACCTTCATAAAACCAAATCTCACCGCCGTTTTTCCTCAATCCCACTTGCCAAACTCTACCATTTGGAACCTCCAGTGTTGCAACATCAGATAATTCTTCTCCATAATTCATAACAAACTTTCTTGGGATTCCCTGTGGATGCACAAAACTCAAAAGTTAGTTTCTAACTTCAGCTCAAAAGGAACAGAAAACAAAGAATCCTTACGAGCTGTCTGTCTCTAACAGTAGAGGATAAGATTATCTTGAAGAAATGTGGTTTCCTTCCCTGAAATTTTGACCGGCGGTGGCCTTCTTCACGCTCCTTCTTCTGTTTCACCATTGTCTGTCTAACCGCCGGGAACATCTAATGGGGGATTTTTTTTTCCAGAGATTAAAGGATTGTACAGGTTCAGATGACGAACAGGAGGAAGAAAGGGAACGTATTGAACACAATTTCTGTTGCTTATGCAAGACGTCTTCGTGGCTCGAGGTGTCTCATTGATTGTTTTAGGTAGCCAACATTTAATTGCTCCTACCAATTCATGAAGAGAGGGTCAAAGAGATTCAACGAAGCTATTCCTGGAACAGAGTACAGGAAGAGCTTACAACTCACTAATCAACAGTTCTCGGCAATCTGAATCTGAAAGTGATGATCAGATGAGTTTACAATTAACATAAACAGGATGAGATTCTTCTGAAGTGCATTGGAAGCAAACTTAACACAAGCAGTCGTGGTTACCTCCACCCTATAATATTATATATGTAGGTGTTTGTTAGATGTACATACACAAATAACTCATTCCAAGAACCAGCTCCCTAAATTCATTATGAGAACTAATTTTGAAGGCTTTTTTGGCCGCCTTTGGTTCGCATGTAACAAAATGAATTCTACATTAACATGTACTAAAATGAATTTCGACCAAATTTTTTAAATTATAAGTATTTTCATATGATCACGTAACCACACACAAGCTTTGCATACTTATTGTGAACTACCTCGGGTCGGGTGGACTCCAGATAGATCGGGTAAATAGGAGTCGCCACCACTCATTGAGTTCAGGTGTGAATGGTCATCCATGAGTTGGTTTTTTATCTTAAAATAGACCAAAAAATAAGCTTTTAAGCAAGGTCTAACCAGATTGGGTAGGGAGGTTTATTTAAGAGAGCGAGAAGGTATTAGGCACCCCCTCTCTTCCGGTTCAACCGGTTACTTGGTCTAATTCTATTTGGCCAATTAAATTAAAACAATAAAATAAATCTAAAAAGTCTTTTTTTTTTGAAAAAAAAAAACCTAACCTAAAAAATAAAATACCTACATTCCTAAATGCAAAAGCATCTAACAAAAATAAAAGAAATTCATAAGATGCCCTAAAAACCAAAGGACCTCAATAATAACCTAATCCCAAAACAAATAATTATAAAAAATAATCTAAAGATGATAAAAATATGAAAATTAAAATCTAAAAATCTACATATACAAACCGGAAATAACCAGGATTTACAACAATAGTATTTAACAAATAAGTATTTTGATTGGTTGAAGTAAATCCAAAATTACTAAAATTGGGCAGCCAAAAAAATGAAACTATAACCATTCATAAATTTATCAAAGAAAATCTCTGCACATAAGCATGAGATTCAGAAAAACTAAAGACTATCAATCCCGATCAAATATTTTGAATTACTGAAAGTTCTCTTAGTTTACAGATTTGAATCTAGATTTTGCAGGTTTGAATGGTTGACAAAACAAAGGGATTTTCGACTGGGTTTTGCAGGTTTAATGGGTCGGGACGAACAGAAAAATAGGGATTCGTATGGGGTTTGGGTTGGACGAACAAAGGAATTTTCGACTGGGTTTTGCAGGTTTAATGGGTTGGGACGAACAGAAAAATAGGGATTCGTATGGGGTTTGGGTTGGACGAACAAGGGAAGAGATTAGGGGTTTTAGGTTAAGGTTTTTGGACGAACAGGAAAGAGAGGATTAGGTTTTCTAGGGTTTCGGCTAGAACGAGCGGTGGAAAGGGTTTTGATTTTTGGGAATTTGAAGAAGACAATAGAGTTTAATCAAAAGACAGAGATGGGTTTGGAGTTACCTTGGATAGGGTTTTTCTCCTCCTCAAATTCTCTTTTTTTCCCTCCTAATTCTCTTCTTTTTCAAAGTTTTTTTCTGAAATGTTTTTCCCTCCTCTCTTTGCATCGATCGACCCTCACCTATGATTTCTTCTCCAACTTCATCTTCATCCTAATCCCCTAATCCCTCTCTTTCAATCTTCATCTTCCCAATCTTTATCTATATCCTCTTCAACCCTTCTCCCTTCCCTTCTTCAATCTTAAATCTCTAAAAACATTAGAAGAAGGAGAAGCAGAAGAAGAACACCCCATACGGGTTCTTCTCTCTTAATTTTTCTACTTTTTTCCTTTTGTTTAACTAATTTGATTTCTTTATTTTTTTTTTATATCCTAATGACTAATCCCTAACGCTTAAAATCATTATTAATCCTAATCCTAAACGGTAAGTCTAATTTAATCTTTTAATCTTCTAATCAAAATTAATCTAACCTAATCGAATCTTCTAAAGTGGTTCAAAACAAATCTTATTCTAATCACAATTAAACTAATTTAATCTTATTTAATCTTCTTTTTTAATTATTTGAAACTCATTATATGTATTTACCAACAATACCCCTTTCACCACAAACTTCAAAATTGGACCAAATTACAGCCATTTGAGGCATTTTGCATGAAAAGATCAAATTTGAAATCGTCTGACTTTCAAAGGTCCCAAAATGATATTAAGGATAAAACGGTCATTTTCTCATATGATCTCAAAACTAGATGATTGTATACTTGTTGAAACACATTTTCAACTGAGAATTCATTTATGATGTCAGAAATGAAATTTGGGGAATGACAAAGCGCATGGGGTCCACTGGAGGTATTTTAGTAATTTTATGAATTTTAGAGATTTCAACGAGAATTTCGGCGCAAATGGATTTGGGATTGAAATTGGAATCCAAGATAAAAATATGCCAAGCTCAAGCCTCCAAAAACTACAAAGATCAAAAAACAATTATTTCGTACAAATTGGGGTGTTATACTTATATCTTTTTAAATGTGATAATAACACTTCAAAATAAGCAGGGTATTTTCAAGTTTGTCGGTGCTCACTTTATTTACAAGTTTTCTTTATGCTCTTGGTTCACATTTATCTTCTTCTTTTAAACAATTTACCTTTCGCATTACATATCTTTGAGAAGTGGATCCTCTGTACTGGGAGCCATGTGCTGTGGCTCCAAGGGTGAAAGTACCATTTTGGCCCCAGGATTGTCTCTACAGCACGGGCCAAGCACAGAGAATCCCGGCTCATATCTTTGATATGCCATGTTCATAGATTTAGAGCTGAACCATACAAGGACCAGAACACTACTGTAAACTTAAAGTTGCAGAGGTTTTCAAGAAAAGAGAAAACACATTTTAGATGTGGTTAAGCATAGTCACACATCTTTTACAAACTTGCACACTTTTGCCCACAATTATTGTCATATACAAGCCAAAGAAACACCGCACACTTGCAATCTTTATAGAGTATTTGCTGATGCCGAGTGGTTGTAGTTTGCCAATAAAGAGAATAACACAACCTATTAAGCGTATAGACTGCGACTAGACTAGACAAACACTCCAGTCAATTAGTTGGAGGTCGGGAGAGCTTTCCTTGGTTCTTTTTCTCACCATCGTTATCTCCATCTCCTGAACCCTGATCATTATTATCCCCATCTTCGCCATTGTCATCACCACGATCATCATCATCATTATAATCATTTTGGTCGTCACCTTTATCATCTTGATCTCCGTCACCCTTGTCTGTATCACAGTTATCATTATCATCATTGTTGTTGCCATCACTATTATTATCATCACCATCATCGACAGGATCGTCTATGCCACTCTGATCATCATCTGGGAGAGTCGATAGCTTCCGTTCGAGCAGTTGGATCCTGATATTTGCCTTGGAGCTCACCATTTTACGAGGAAGAGCACCTGTATGGCGTTTCTTGCCGGAGCCATCAACAGCGACTAAACAGAAAGAAATAGCGAGTATTATTACAATGAAGAGAACCCCAATACGCCTCATATCGACCTATCTCACATACACACCATGGAAGTCCGAAGGAAGAGTTCGTATTATCAGTGCTCATACTAGAGTTAGAACTTAGTACTTATAAAGAAACGCACGCACACGCAAGTGGGGTGATTCATCTATACTGAAAATCAATTAAGTTTTTGAATTACAAATTGATGAATTTCTGTGCACTCAGAATTTTTTTTCAGAGATTAAAAGCTTGTGTAGGTTCAGGTGACAAGAACAGGAGAAAGAAAAGGAAAATATTAAACGCATATTCTGTTACTCATTCAAGACTTCTTCGTGGCTCGAGGCGTCTCATTGATTGTTTTAGGTAGCTAACATTTAATTGCTCCTACCAATTCATGAAGAGAGGGTCAAAGAGATTCAACGAAACCATTCCTGGAACAGGGTACAGGTTTACCGCTAAAAAGATGGTTATAACCATTAGAATCGTTGGACATTGTTAGGCACTGCTCAATTAACATAAACAGGATGAGCTTCTTAGTGCATGTGAAGCAATCTTAACACAAGTACTCATGCTTCCCTCCACCCTATAATATTAGTTAGTATGTGTTTGTTTGCATGGTTTCAAGGATTGGACCTATCCGATCCGCATCGGCCGGTCCTTACCGGAATCGGCAAGGACTGGTCCAATCCCAAGCCACGATACAACTATTGTATCAAGTGGCTTTGGATAGGACCGATCCAACCGATACCGGTACGGATCCGTAGATACAATAGGTCCAGTGATCGGTCCAACCGATCCAAAGTTTTTTTTCTTTTTTTTTCTAATTTATAAATGGAACGGTCCAACAAGTATCGGCTTGGACTGGTCTGATACCACCGGTACGGTGATCGGTATCGAGATTCTGATAACCGGTATTGCCGTTCCGCTAATTAGTCCAACCGATCCAAAAAAAAAAATTAGAATGGGAGATCTAACTTTTGTACTGGATTCGGATCGGTCTATACCGGCAGGTATCGCCGATCCAGATCTAGATCGGCCGGGACCGGTCCAATCTGTGATCCTAAGAATTAAAACCTTGTTTGTTAGTATATATAGATATACATAGTACATATTACATATATTCGCAAGTAACTCGGTCCAAGAACCAGTTCCCTAAATTAACTATGGGAATTAATTTTGAAGGCTTTTTTGTATTGTTTGGTTAGCATGTAACAAAATGATAAAATGAGTTTTGACCAAATTTTTTATTTTTTTTCTTCTTATAATTATAACTATTTCATATGATCCCATAGTCACACATAAGTTTTGCATACTTTTAAATGTGATAATCACACATCAAATTAATCTATAATAAAAATAGTGTATTTTCAAATTTTTCAGTGCTCACTTTATTAACATGTTTTACACTGCAAAGACTCAAAACGCATTCATAAAATTTAAAATCAAAGTTTGAGGTGATTCCATGGATTCAAGGATTGGATCGAATTGGTCTGGATCAGGATTGGCCAAGACTGGTCTGATTCCAAGCCACGATACAATTATTGTATCAAGTGGCTTTGGATCGGATCGATCCAACCAATACCGATATGGGTCGTCCAATCCGGTTTGATCCAAGCAATCCAATTTTTTTCAATTGACTTTGGATCGGACCGATCCAACCGATACCGATACGGATCGGCCAATTCGGACCGGTCCAATGCTAGATCGGACCGACCTAATTTGTTTTTTTTTTCAAAGGACGATCCAAAAGGTGGATCGGACCAAGATTGGCCAATCCAGTACCGAATATGCAATCTGGAACAGATCGGCCCGGACCGGTACGATCCAGGATCCCAAGAATAAAAACCTTGGGTGATTCTATGATGAAGAGTATTTTCTCATTCTCATTCTGAGAGGACTCGTTATGCCTTGCTAACCAAACTACCATTTTTCTATGAAAACTCATTCTACTGACTGGAACTCATTCCAAGTTGTAGAATGCGTTCCCAAAATTACAGACAAACAAGGCCTAAGGTTGCGTTTGGTTAACGTCAAAGTGTGTCAAAGGATAAAGAAAGTGAAAGTAATGTAAAAGGAAAGTGAAAATAACTTTCTTGAAGCTGTTTGGATGTTGCAAGAAAATTGTATGAAAATCATGTAATGTGAGTTTGGTTAGCAAGAAAGTCATAAGAATCCTGGCATAATTTCCAATTCTGCACTTATATCATAAGCCATATTTATGTTGTGTCAAACCAACTTCGGTTTGGTTATGGTTCGATTTCTAATTACACTCAGTCAAATTTTATTTAAATTTAAAAAAATGGTTTGGTTTTGATTCAATTTTTAATTTTTTAAAGTTTCAAAAAAATTACTCAATCAAATTTTATTTAAATTTTAAAAAAATAATAAATTTTTATGGATTCCACCACTTTTGGTTTTAATGTAAAACACCTAACTCTTTTTTTATTCTTTATTTATATTTTTTTCTCAATTAATAAAACTTTATATATATATATATATATATATATATATAGATGTATAATGTCACCTAACTCTTTTTTTATTATTTTATTTATATTTTTTTCTTAATTAATAAAACTTTATATATATATATATATATATATATATATATAATA
>JAUPMG010185215.1:0-10307 GCA_031762675.1 Pachysandra terminalis
TAACATGAACGTCCTCTGTTTTCCACAAGAGCCAAATGCCACCACCAAAACCCACCGGATCAACTCTAAAAACACCCTCAAAGTTGAGGCTAGCACAAATACTTGAGGCCCTAGTACCCGAGATTCGCGTTTCCATCAAGATGAGGATAGAAGGATTATGATGAAGGAGATCTCTGAGGCGTCTATCAAATCTCTCATTCCCGGCACCACGACAATTCCAAGATAAAATCTTCATTAAAAAGTTTGTTGAGTCGAGAACTGGCAAACCATAGCGCACTTCGCTACTCTTCCTTGGCTCGTCCAACACGAACCCTAGGCTCCTCCAGTCTTCTCTCTTGGGCATCCGTAGAGGTTGTGCCACCATGTGGTAGTCGTTCACGCCGCTGCTCAGGCGATCCACCCAAGTTGTCATGACGAGGTGAATACTGGCTATTCCCGCGGTGGGGACGATAGTGATGGGGTTGGCGGCAAGGCCCCCCAACATGAGTTCTATTGGTGCATTGTCCAGGGTCCTGTATATGGCTTGGGGGTGGGCAAGTTGGGGAAGTTCCTCCACGGAGAAAGATATTGAACAAAACCCATGTTTACCGCTAGCCAGGTTGACGGGAAAGGAAGAGGCCCCAACATCCTTCATAAGGGCGTCAAGGGCCTTGTCTGGTTCCTTCTGGTGGTTGGGAGTGGACCATTCCTTTGGTTGGGATTCATTGTTAATAGAAGAGGGAGGAGGAACACGAGAGTTAGAGCTCTCCAAGGTTTGTTTCTCAGAGAGGATGAGGGGTCGAGTGGGGGTTACATCCAATATATCTACTGATGATCCTTTCTCATTTCGTAGCAAGCCTGGACCCGTCCCATCCTCAGGAAGATTTTCTTTTTGAAACTTATCAACTTGCATGGTTTTGTGCGTATCCTTCAATTCAGTCATCTCTTGCATGTCAGGAGTTTTCACAGAGCACAAGGCTTGCGTGCCAGTGGGGCTATCCATGTTAAGCCGTGCTTTTGGTCCGTTTGTGCCTCCTGCAGCTGTCCTAGAAATTTTTGGTTGACTCTGGGCTTCTATTCTTAGAACATTCTCCCGAACCGATGTAGAAATCTCCTTCTGTGCATGAGTTGCAAAGGCTTTGCAGAGTTGCTTTTTGAAATTGCAGGGGCTTTGTCAGGAACAGGTGTAGAGACATTCAAAGATTTCCCTCCTGATGTAACACTCTCGTTGACTACAGACTTACCTATAGCCAACCAACTTAGTTTGGAGTGTTGTTTGGCAACAATACTCACTACTTGCGAGCTTGGATATAACCGTTGTGTTGTTGTTTTGTTTCGAAGTTAGGGCTGACGTGGCTATACCTTCTTCCTTGTTCAAAGCAGTAAATCTGGAACCCTTCTGGTTTGCTGAAACATCTTTCTGAAGATCCTTATATGAAGACGAGGATTTACACTGACCATTTTTCTTCTTTTGGACTGTAATCCATGGGCCATACTTCTTGTTGTGCAACCTCTCCGTGGCCTGTGAAATTGGTTGACTAGAACACAGATGGGTATTGCTATGTTGTTCCTGAGCTGTCTCTATAGGTTTGGAGTTACAGTTTTCTGATTTGTGTCCTACCTTACCGCAAGTAAAAGATATTACATGTAAGCTTTCATATTCTACCTTATAAATGTGCTTACCAATCTTGATCCGAGAGGTTAAAGATTTGTTGAAATCAACTTGTACACACATCCTTGCAAACTTTCCTCTGCATGCTTTTTCCGTGGTGAGATCCACTTTCAGAGGGCGTCCAAGCTTCCAACCGATCTTGAAAAGGGGCTGCGTGTCGTAATATTCGATGGGTCTCATGGAGGAGGGTTATTCTTCCGTTATTAGGGTGCCAGAGGCATTCTCACCTGATTTGTTTAGTTGGATTGATGGTTTATGGTTGAACCTTTCATTCATTAAGGTACCTAGATCCAATAAAAAGCTCTATGACTTCTAGTAGAGTCGGAGGAACCTGAGCCTATAGGTGTAGAGGAAGCCTCAAAAATCTTGCCCAAGTTTGGGCTGAGAAAAGAGTATCTATTTAGGGATGATATGTAGTATGTCCTCTTCTGTCTTACTTTGCTCTTCTTGCTTTAGATGTTACCCTTTCCCTTCCTTAGTAAAATATTTGCAAATTACTAAAAAAGAAAAAGCATAGACTATAAGGACTCAATATGTCCGAACTAAAGCACGTAAAAGCAAAGAGAAAGGTAGCATTCATTGAACCTAAAGCTAGCATCATTCTCACCATAAAGTTTGCTTCATAAACTTCCAGTTAGCTTCAGACAGCCTGAGGGATGTTTAGCGCTGAAGTGAAGTTGCAAAGAACCAATTTAAAGTAGACAATATCAAATTGCGTTTGGATTTATCATTATGTAAATAAGTGTAAATAACATTTGGATTACATGTCCACCTCTTGCAGTGCAATGAATACTTTTTCAAAACAACATCAGATGCCCAATTAACTCTGCAAAAAAATAGGAGTAGCCACTCACTAGGTATACTTGGTTAGAAATTCAGCAAGAAACTGAAAATTCTTTACAAAGATAAATCACAAATGGATATGATGCATGTCATTTATCAGCTACAGTCTATTTACTATAAATTTTTTATCTCAGCACCATTAACTCCAAGATACCAAAGAAATTCAAAGAACCTTTCACTCATGCAGGACTAAGAAAATCCATAAAAGTAATGGATGTTGTTGAGAAACAGAGAAGCAAATTGATCTATCGGAGTGTTTCTACACTCTAACAGTGAAGGAATATGATAAGTTTGAAGGATAATTAGTCGCTATATTTGACTAAAGATAACCAGAATTACATAAATGGATGGAGATGATACCAAGAAAAATCAGGATATTGAACGTCACAATCAAGCACCCATATCCAAATATAGAAACTTCACTGAAAGACAAATCCAGTCACCCGAATATGATAGTTGTGAAATACAAGCCTACTACCATTATAAATCGATCATGCCAATATTTAATATTTTTAAAAACACATGATAAGAATTTAACCTGAAGCTCAACATCGATATAATGAGTCCCCAATTCCATGGCTAGCCGGAGTACATCCAGTCTCCTGTTTTCATCTCCTTCAAATTGACCACCTTCCCATTTTGGTCTAAGAAAAAAAAAGTATAAATTAGAAGATTCCAGATAAGATGATTTTCTTGTTGGGACATTATTAGACAGGTTATGTAAAACGATGAAAATGTCATTTACCACAAGCAAAAGAAAACATTGGGTCACCATACACTTGATATGACAGTTGGTAACATAAGACAACTTGAATATCATTAATTATAAGAAAAATGCAACATCTCAAAACCAAATTTTATATATATATATATATATAATGTAGCTAATGAACTAAGACATCCATTAGCAACATCTAAGAAAACAATTAGTTTCATTGCAAGATATGATGAAAAATGTGATGTTTAGTTGTGATATCTCCTATTGAATTACAGTAACCTCAAGCCATCATAGTTTCAAAAAGTAATACCCATAAGTCGAGAGGATGGGAACTATTAGGTTCTTTTCACTCAATGAGAAGAAAATTCTATTCACATCAACTTAAGTGACCTTTTCTTTTTGTTTCTTTTCCTTTTTTTTTTCCCAATCTCATCTGTGATCCTTCCTAAAAAATGAAAGCTATAACATATACCTCATACATACCTGATTACATTTTATAGAAGCATGCAACTTAACCTGATGTTCAATGGTTATCATCAAGGTTTTAAAGACCGGAACCGGTCGCCGGACCAGTCCCGTCCGGTTCCGGTCCGGACCGCCGGTACGGACCAGTACCGGCTGGTCCGGATCCGGTACAGAAAACAAAAAAAAAATTAAAAATTTCAGACCGGTGCCGGACCGGCGGGACCGGTCGCCAGACCGCCGGTCCATAACCCAGTGATACAAAGGCTTGTATTGTGGGTTGGAACCGGACCGGTATCGGCCGATCCTTGAAACCAAAGTTATCATCATTCATCCCATTTCATTCCTATTTTAAGTCTCAATTTTATTGATAAAAATATTCTTTGATCTATATCCAGGTTTTCTGTGGCTTCAACAAAATCTTGGGTTCAAACAGAAGGAGATTATACAAGGAGTTACCACTCAATAAAAAAAAATTATACAAGGATTCAAATGCGAACTCCCTTAGTCCTAGTCAATTTTAATCCAATTACGTTAATGCATTAGATGGTTAATGCGACAAGTACATTATGAATGCTAAATTATATACTGTCGTTTCAAGTAAAGGATTTATGAGATCCCCAATGGACATAATGCTTCATTAGTCACTTCTCACTTCTCTAAGTAAGGGATGCCCATGAATTCATCTTGTACATTTTGTCTTATATGCTGGTTTCAGCACTTTTCTTGCCTGCCTGTGCTTGTCACTTTTTCTTTACATTAATATAGTTGTTATACATTCCAAAAAAAATAAAATCTTACATTGTCCGGTGAGAATGACTATAAGAATTCAACAAATCCATTGAATCAAAAAATAAGGGATGTTATTTCACCTAAAGCACCAATGCCTATATGTTTGTTGGTTTCAACACGAGAAGCTTTCTAATTCATAACCACATTGGATGTTTAGATTTAATGTGCATCTAAAAAATTGCAGTTCACCAAATTACTAGATCTCATGTCATTAATTCATAGAAATTCAAATATATTATAGCAGTTCAATTCAATTCATGCAAGCCGTTAAAAAAATAAATAAAAATCATGAAAACCAAGCTTTCACTTCAAATTTTATGCAAACTCACTAACAGTCAAAGATCAAAAAAGAACACAAGCGAGGTAATTCAACAGGTCCATTGACTCAAAAAAATAAGGGATGTTATTTCACCTAAAGCTCCAACGCCCAATGAGATCATTAAAAAGACCCAACAATGCCTATATGTTTATCGGTTTCAACACGAGAAACTTTCTAATTCATAACCACATTGGATGTCTAGTTTTAATGTGTGTCTCAATATTGCAGCGCACCAAATTACTATATCTCATGTCATTAGTTTATAGCACTTCAAATATATTAAAGCAGTTTACTTCAATTCATGAAAACCGCTCAAAAACAAATTATGAAAACCAATCATAGCACTTCAAATATATTAAAGCAGTTCACTTCAATTCATGAAAATCGCTCAAAAAAAAAATTATGAAAACCAAGCTTTAACTAACAGTCAAAGATAACACACATGCACACACACACACACACACAATTTTCTGCAAATTCACTAACAGTCAAAGATAACACACACACACAATTATGAAAACCAAGCTTTCAATTCAAATTTTCTGCAAATTTACTAACAGTACACACTACACACAGAGATACTAACATACACACAAGCGCGCGCGCACTCACACACACACACACAAAATTATGAAAATCAAGCTTTCAATTCACACACACACACAATTATGAAAACCAAGCTTTCAATTCACACACACACAAGTATGAAAACCAAGCTTTCAATTCAAAGTTTCTGCAAATTTACTAACAGTACACACAAAGATACTAATACATTTGAATCGGAAAGTACAGAACTGAAAACACAGTTCAGTTGAATAAAAACCCACATAAATCACACCTGTACGTGATCAGTGTTGGCAAAGGGCACTCTTTGATGAGGGTTTCAAGATCTCGACGAGGGTTGAAGTTCTTTATAAAGTCCAGTCGGACTTCAACGAGGTCAGCACCACTGGCCTTCGCCTTACTCATCTCCATTAACATCTCATCCACAGATTCCACCGTTAAAGGAGCACAAATCAAAGTCGGGTTCCCTCCCATTCCTCCACTACTCATTTGAAAATCCGAAAAAGCCAACTAAAATTCAAGAAAAATTCAGGAAAAAAAAATGAAAGAAAAGCGAAACAATGCAAGATTCAGAAGATCAAAGATACTCTAGCATATAAGCGAGAAACGAAAAAAAAAACAAAGAAAGAAAGAAAGAAATCGAAGAAAGGAAACACCGAAAGATTGCCGGAGGAGTTCACCGGAATGGAGGAAGAGTAGCTGCGACCTGCTTATAAGCTACTCTTAGAGCATCTCCAACGGTTCCCTATAAATTTTTCCATAGAGGTTAAATTTTTTCATATTTGATTAAAAACTCAAATTTGAAAAAAATTTATCCGATCATCCCTAAAAATGATAAAAAAAAATAACAATTTTAGGAGTAAAAAAAAGAGTCGATAGATTAAAAAAAAAAATTTTGGGGAGAACTTTAGGGATCTCCAAATTTAGGAGAGGGATGATTGGATCAGTATTTAGAAAAAAAATTTCTCATTTTTTGAATTTGAATTTGGGAGAGGGAGAGGAACGATTGGAGATGCTCTTATAGAATGATTTCTTGCATCTATACACATCTCTAACAAACTGAAGTTATTGGTTTTAAAGACCGAAACCGGTGGCCAGACCGGTACCTTCCGGTTCTGATCAGGACCTACGGTACCGACCGGTCCGAATTTGGTATAGAAAATAAAAAAAATCAGACCGGCACCGGACCGGCCAGGACCGGTCACCGGACCGTCAAGATCGATCATCGGACTTTCGGACCGGCAGTATCAATCGCTGGACCACCGGTTCATAATCCGACAATACAAAGGCTTGTATTACGGATTAGAACCGGACCGATCTCGTCCGATCCCGGTCCGGACCGGCCGATACGGACCACTATCGGCCGATATTTGAAACCAGTAGTTAATCAATTCCTCGGATTGATTTTCATGTGTAACTTGTGAGAGCACCAATAGTTGGAGTTCGGTAAATTCCTACGGCGATTTGTAGTAGAAGTACTACCGATGGATCGCCATTTTGATTTGTGGTAACGGTAGCGATAGGTAGACTGTACGAAAATAGACTATCTTGTTAGTCCTTTTTTGTTTTGTTTTTTTTGGTCTTAACCACGTGGTGTCCCCCACACCCAAGTGGGTGCAGGACTAACCCACGTTCCTGGCGGGAGCAATTATGGTAAACCCGTACTACCGATGGATCGCCATTTTGATTTGTGGTAGCGGTAGCGGTAGGTAGACTGTACGTACGAAAAATAGACTACCTTGTTAGTCCTTTGTTGTTTTGTTTTTTTTTTTGGTGTCCCCCGCACTTAATACATTTGGTTTTTAAAATGAAGTATTAGTGCTAGTAAGTTTTTATAAGAAATTGAAAAAAAAAAAGATGAGAAGAAAAAAAGGGCATTAGGGCCCAAAAATTCTAATATCCACACATTGAGATTATGTTGCTCTTCACTTAGATTACATACCTTCAAATCTTTCCATTCATGTCCTTTTTCAGTCTTCTTGTAGCCCCTTTGGATCCTTCAACTTACACCATTTTACACCAAACACTCAAAGCCACATATTTCGGTTTACTATGTCCAAACCAACTCAACAGATATCATTATCCTGTTGAGGCTGTTCCTAGACTCCCTAGCACAAGTTCGTTCGCTACTTCTCTTGGTCTTTCTACTCATCCATCTGAAAATCTTTTACCTCTCAATTTTCATAAGAAACCCAACTGATTCCGTCATGGTCATGCACCAATGTATCCCTTTCTACAAATGCGTTGGTTCTTAGTTGCCAAACATTCTACTCTACAAAACTGGTCCAATAGTAGTTCTATAAAACATACCTTTTAGCTAAAGTAGAATGCTTCAATCACATAACATTCTGGAAGAACCTTTCCACCCAAGCCATCCAACTAATTCTACGTGCAATACCTTCCCCAGTATCTCCCTCACGGATAATAAATTGTGGCACACCAAACATGGCAATTATTTAGAAACTAGAATGAAATAGAATAAAGGTATCCCTTTATGTCTTAAAAAAGCTCAAAAGACCGAATTGCATCGACCAAGCCTAAAGAAGATATTTTTGCTACAAAACAAACTTAACCCCTTTTGAACTCCAGATATTTGGGCTTTGTAGCGTGAAATTTCCCTATTTTTCTTGTGGCTTGTTTTTAAATAGTAGGTGAATTAGCCCAAATATATGGAAATTTTAGAAGGAATTGACAATCCCTACTAGGCTAGCATGTATCTTTATTTTTCATTGTAAAATACACATTTTATCTTCACACAACATTTTATTTTCTTTTAATTCTTTTTATACTCATATTATCTTTTCAATTCACAGTAAAATTAGTATCTTTCTTAAAAAAATCCTCAGCAGATTATTTTAATGGGTCATCTTTATAACTTCCCAAAACTAAAACTATTCTCGAATTGAAAATTAAGAAAAATAATTAAATGTATAAATATCAAATCTACCCACAAGCCATGATTCTACTAGTATAAGCAATTTTTACAAATGCAATTCCAGTTTCAAAGTATCTATAAATCTAAAAAAACTAAGTTAAAAGGATTTAACATCACAGGAGGTAGCACCCTTTAAACTAACCTTGCCTCACAGTCCACCTGAGTAAATAATTGTTACAGACCTAACCGTTGTTCCAAAAGTCCCAGGACTGATGGAAACTTATTTGGTTAAGCCCTTAACATTTCGGATCGTAACATTCCACCACGCTTCCGGGGCCAACATCCACGGCGGTCCACTCTATCGACAATGACCTAATGGTAGCCCTTTCTCTTTGGCAACTCCACTCACTTATCAGTATTCAATGACTTAATACCATGCTCATACATAATACCAAGGCATTTTAATCTAGCCTAATAGCCTATAGGTCACCATCTCCGTGACGTGGTGCCGGCTCCGATACCAATTGTTACGGACCTAACTATTGTTACAAAAGCCCCAGGGCTGATGGAAACCTATTTGGTTAAGCCTTTAACATTGAGGATTATAACAATATCCAACCTATAAGCTCAAGCATTTAACAAAAAAGAAAAATTCATAAATAGTCATTTGGATCCTATATTACTCCATTGAATTTCATACTATTTCTTCAACGCACCAATTACAGGAAAAAACTATACAGAAATCCAGACCACACTCATCCATTTCTTAATAAAGTAAACGCTAAAACTAGCAATTCAGATTCTCTCTTTTTTTTGGGGGGGTTTGGTTTCAGATTCATTAGAGCTCACAATAGTCTAAAAAGACCACAGACAGATACTTCCACAAATTAAAGCCAGTTCGTTATATACCTATAGACGATGATCACTGGCAAAGACTTATCTCTAAGGATGATTTGAACATCTTTGCGAGGATGGAAATCCTTAATATAATCAAGCCTGATCTCGACGAGGTCTGCACCCTGCGCCTTTGCTTGATGCATAACGTTCACCATCTGCTCGACGGATTCAGCCATTAAGGGAACACAGATCATGATCGAATTCATCAATAATAAAACATCAAAAACCATCTACGATTCTGAAAAGAGATTCTTCATGAGATTGAACTCTTGGAGATCAACACCAAAGGAGCGTCAGCGATTTGACAAAATTGTTGGTAGGTCTGACTTGTCCAATCCGTAGCTTTGCACTTCATATGATTGGCACCCACCATCATCGGCATTGGGCCCACAAAATCAACTGAAACTGGAATTGAGAAGCTGACAATAACACATACCGGAATCGGAGACCGGACCGGTACAGAAAGTAAAAAATAAAATAAATTCAGACCGACGGGACTGATCACCGGAACGGCAGTACCGACAGGACCATCCACCGGACTATTGTGCCGCGGTATAGTTGCCAAACCGCCGGTCCATAACCCGCCATACAATTCTTTGTATTGTGGGTTCGAACCGGACCGTTATGGTTCATTCCTAATCCAAACCGATCGATCCTTGAGACCACTTATTCGGTGAGATGCCCAGGCATAAAAACGTGGTGTTATATGGATATGACACTTGACACATGATGTGGTGAACCCCACGTGTTCACATATATACACTTAGGACTGTAAACGAGCCGAAGTTAACTCCGGCTCGTAAATCTCTAGCAATGTTCATGCTCGTTAAAAGAAATTAGGCTCCAAGCTTTGCCCAGCTTGGCTTAGGTTCGTAAAAGCTCAGCTCAAAAAAATTTTGGCTTATAAAAAGCTTGACTAGTAAAAAAACTTAGGGTGCGTTTGCCCTAGCTTTTATAAGTACTTATTGCAGCTTCTATCTTATATAAGCACTTTTTAAAATTAAATTTGTATTTGGTAGCGCTTATGGGTAAGTTGTTACGCCCCGGATCCCGGTGACTCAGATTCCAAGGTGAGATGGCACGGATCACAAGGTATGACCTTCGGGATTTATTGCTAGACCGCGGATCGTATATCATAACCACTAAAATTAATAACAGCTCACATGTGATCTTAACAAATCTTCTC
>JAUPMG010185226.1:0-10306 GCA_031762675.1 Pachysandra terminalis
ATCTGTAGATCGGGTGTCATTACTTAACATATAATTAGGATTCATGATTTCAACAACAGGTTTACTCTAGATCTGAAGAAAATGAGTTTTTACCTTGATTTCGTCGGGGAAAGTCTTCAAAACGGGATAAAGTCGTAGATCGGAGCTAGATTTGTGTTTTCGTACACAAATAAGGTGAAATAAATTTGATTTTGGCATAGATCACCAATAAAAATGAAGAGGGGAGGAGAAAATAACGACACCCATCTGTAGATCGGGTGCCATTACTTAACATATAGTTAGGATTCATGATTTCAACAACAGGTTTACTCTTGATTTGAAGAAAATGAGTTTTTACCTTGATTTCGTCGGGGAAAGTCTTCAAAACGGGATAAAGTCGTAGATCGGAGCTAGATTTGTGTTTTCGTACACAAATCAGGTGAAATAAATTTGATTTTGGCATAAATCACCAAAACAAATGAAGAGGGGAGGAGAAAAATGGAGAAGAATGGTTATAAGGGAAAAATCTGTTCGATTTCCCCCTTTTATAAGGGACATGTCGCCCAGTTTTAATTGTTTTCCCTTCTCGGGCGACATGTCTCAAACCAAAAAAAAAAAAAAATAAGTCGACTTGGGCGACATGTTGCCCAAGTCGAGCCAAAACGACATCAAGTGCATATGTCGTGTCTCCCAGTCGAGAAATGGCGACATGTCATGGGCGACATGTCGCCCACATGGTATACACTGATTATGATCACTTTCATCAAAAAACATTGATTATGATCACTTTCATCAAAAAACATTGATTATGATCACTAAATCAATTAATTTGCAACTGGTCTACACTACATTTATTCTTGTGGGTGTTTTTCACTAGTTTTATTTTTTCTCTCTTTGATAATTAATGAGATTTCATAAATATAAAGAGAAGAAAGAATACAAAGCAGTCACCAGGAGTGACCCTAACACAAAAACAAAATAACAACAGAAAAATAGCAGCAAAATAATAAGATACAACAAGAAGCTAAAACAGAGGTTTAAGGATGAACTACTCCCTGATCATATCAACCTTATATATGCCACGAAATAAAGGGTCTCTGATCACCCCTACCCTACTGGCACCCAACTCACCTATGGGACCCAAAACTCACCTGTGGGACTCCATGTGATACATGTGTAAATGCCATAATCCTCTAGTCCCTCACGAAATCCGTAATAGATGATCCCTTAAAATCCGGTAATACATTAACCCATGAAGCAATCACCGCTCTCCTGTAGTACGCGCCTCTCATCTTGGAATATGCTCATGTTTCTCTTTAATCATATTGAGCGTAGAGTTGCAAATAAAACCGCTTTATACATCAACTTACCTTTTTTGCTCAGCAAAGGGAACCTCCACTACATAAAAAGCGACCTAACATCCCCCAGCATAACCCAATCAACTCCTATCATTCTCAGAAAGGACAATCACATCTCTTGAGCAAAAATTACAATGTATAAACAAGTGTTCAATTGTAATAATCCAAACTAGTTCATAGGGGATATTGTGTAATTAACCAAAATATAAGGAGTAATTTAAAATTTAGTAAATTAGCAAACATGTTGACTTTGACTTGTGATTGGTGGATTGTACTGTAGGAAACTAAGTGCATCACACACAATCATAACTCTCATAAGTTATAATGTGTGGCTAGGATTTCGTAGGAACACTTAATCTAATTTAATGGCTGAGATTTAAATAAGAATTAAAGCTAGTTCTAATCTAATAAGGATTAAGATAAGAAAATAATGGATAATAATTCAACTAAGACTAGGACACTTAATTCTATGGTTGAGATTAGATAGGACTAAGTTAATCTAATCTAAGGGTAGAGAATTAATACTAATCCAAATTAATACCCACCCCGGGTAGCTCAGTTGGTAAGGGCGAATAGGGGATTGTGTGGGTTAGGCGCACGGCCTCAAGTTCGATTCCCCAGCTGGGCAGGTTCGGATTTAAGTGGGAGGTCATGGCGGTGGGTTGCTGTGTAAGCTTCCTACTTGGGATTAATCGGGCCTAAGGCCCGGACACCCAAGTTATCAAAAAAAAGACTCCTAGACTATTAGCAACTAAAAACTAAAAACTATAAGAACACTAGAGCTAGTCGTATGAACCATAATTCAAAGAGAGAGAGAGGAGGCACAGCAGCTAAAGCTTAGAGTTGCAGAAGTTTAAGCTTGAAGAAGAAGAAGAATGTGTTCAACTCCACACCAATCAACAATCTGAGGTAAGTATTCAAATAAAACTTTATTTTCGATATGAACCAGGTATATGTGTCATATTCCTTAAATATGACATAGCACATCTCCTTTTACTCGGTGAAAACATGATAAAAGTATTAAAATTCTGGGTTTGAGTATCATGCAAGTATCAAGATAGGCTAGGTGGATAAATATGATGTGAATTATGGGTTTTGTTCGGAAATCAATTTCATTATGTGTGTTTTGAAAAATATATGGCTAAAAAGGACTTAAATTATAATTTTTGTGATTTTCTGGGCTTGTCCCGAGGATTGGTAGACCAAGCGGCATGCCGCTTATTGTGCCGACCAATTCTGGGCCGAGTCGGTAACCTAGCGGCTTGCCGCTAGGCATGCCGACACCCACATACCATTTTTTGGGCTTTCTGCCCAAGCTGTTGATTGAGGGGTGGCAGACCGCAAGGCTACCGACCCTCAGTGCTTTTATTTTGAGCCCACTGCCTAGGATGCTGAAGGCCAGCGACATGCCGACAAGGTTGCCAAAGGCCAGTGACAAGACAACAAGGCTACCGATGACCCCAGCGGCAAGGTCAGTGGCTTGCCGAATTTTGTGAAGTTTGTCCGTTTGCATTGAAATTTTACAAGCATGTTTAATATGCCTATTTGAGACTGAATGTGGTGTTGGAATTGGGTTTTGATGAATATTTTGCACAATGGACCTATTGAGGAGACTTTACTGTGTTTGCCCAACATGTGAAATTTTGATTCAGACTTTTATTGCTCTACAGCATGTTATGATTATATTTTATTGTCCATATTATACTTGCTCGTGTACACAAACTGATTGATTAGTTTATGTGCACCATTCACTTGCCCAGCATATGCCTATGGAGCATGATGACCTTGGTTTGAGTCTAATGCCTTGACTTGACCCCATAATTCCATATTTCTGGAATTTATGGATATAATAAGTGTTATTATAATCTGGGAATTATAATATTGGTGAGGAAATCTCAAATTGACTGATTTGCATGTGTTAAGAGACTAGTTATCCCAACAGACCAACCTTTTACATCTTGTTATGCTTAACAGATGCCGAGTGAAATTCTGTTAATAGCTCGAGTAATGTATGACTCACTGAGGATAGTTCACATTAGTGAAACCTTGGATATGTTTTCGTGAAAAAAAATAAGTGTGGGGATTGAGCCCATTAGGTCGCCGCCCCTAGAAACTATGATGCGCACATAGAATAATCCACTATCATGGCCCTGTATATGGGGGATGAATTCACATTAGTAGGACATCTTGGGTATTTGGATTAAATCTAGTGTGGGACATACACTACTCGAATGCTAAATAGCATGCATATTGCATTCATATGATTGTGCTTGAATCACATGTGGTGATTATATATGTTGCATTAACATGCATTGCATACATTAATAATTGAACCAACATATCATATTGCATAGCACATCACTTGAATATATTTTACTGCATACTAACATTCTATTTCTATTTTTGTCTATGGAATATCATTGAAGAGTGGCATTGTCCCTACTTCAATCTTAAATACTATTTCAATTTGTTTACTTACAAGCTAAGTGTAGCTTACGCTTTCAAGAAACATATTTCAGGATCTATAGATGAAGGAACCTTGGATTATTATGATCAAGACAGGACAAGCTTATGATGAACCTACTGGTTTTGATGAGAACATGTGGATTGAAATTTTAATAGATTGTGTAGTAGGGTTTACTGGATTTTGTGTTTTAATTAGCTGATAGCATTAGTTAGGTTGAATTTCGGTAGTTTATAGGTTTTGATTGGATCATGAGCCTAGTAGTTTTATTTCAATTCCGTTGTTACGATTGTTTTTGGTTAGATATTATTTTTAAGGATATTTTAATTCCAGAACTTTTATTCCAATTATCTTAATGGATTAAATGTGTTTGGCAATGTATTGACTACCCCTCCCATGTGGAATGGGGTGAGTCATATTTCGAATCTTATAGGGACTCCAATGAGATCTCTAAGGTTTGGGATGTGACATCAATGGACTCCTCGTCTCTCCTAAACATAAAGCACATTTGAGGTGATAGCGCCAAGAATCTTCTCCTCTTAAGGGTGTCACAAGTGTCGATCCTATGAAGCAAAGTGGTCCAAGCAAAAGCCTTAACTTTGGGAGGTATGTCGAGCTTCCAAACCGAACTAAAAGGAAAGGAATGAACTGCAAGATCACGACCACTACAAAATTGTGTGAAGCAAGACTTGGTCTTAAAGAAGCCATTCTGATCTAGGCGAACTTTTTTATTCTTCCAATTTTAGTTCATCTCTCCATTGGAGCTGTTTTTGACAAATTCTTGTATTATTTTTTGGTAACTTCAATAAATCCTTCTGTAATATAATACTAGAAATGACTTATATACAACAACAAAGGGTTTTATTAGGGTAAACTTTTCTTTTCTCCATTACACATTCAGACTTATTATTCATGCATTTGCTTTGTCTGTTAAGCTAAAGTGTAAAGGAAATGCCTAGATAATATATATTTCTATGTTAAGCAACAACTCCTAAACAACTGCATTTTATTTTATATTTAAATAAAGTAAAAAATTAACACCAAAATGCAACTGAAAAGAATAACAATCACTATTTACTTATAAAAAATTAACTACCAAATAAACACAAGAAGAAACTCATGTTAATAGCAAAGTTCTATATACAATATTTCCCCCTTTAGTAACTAGCAAGACAAAGTGGAATGTGCAAAACAATGAAAATGTTTCGTAAATCACTGCACACTTTATCTAAGCCGTGAGTCGTAAGACAAGGAAATCTAGAAAGAAAGATTCAACTAGAAACAAGAAAGGATAATAAACTAGGGAACAGTAACACACCACAAACTCAAAGTAGCTTAGTGGAACAAACCACAATGAATGGAATGCACCACTATAAAGTAAACTACCATG
The DNA here is from genome assembly GCA_031762675.1 of Pachysandra terminalis. Lineage (NCBI taxonomy): Eukaryota > Viridiplantae > Streptophyta > Magnoliopsida > Buxales > Buxaceae > Pachysandra > Pachysandra terminalis. The sequence goes on from JAUPMG010185226.1 coordinate 5,192, forward strand.
ACTAAGCACAGTTTAAAGACTCAGTTTCGGATCGGGGATCGTCCCGGTCCAATCCCGAGTTGGATTGCCGATCCAACCATGGATCGGACGATCCGTGACGATCCAAAAATATATAAATATTTTTTTCAAAAACAAAACCGGACGATCCAACTTGTCGATTCCGAGACAGATCGGCCAATCCGTATCGGAATCGGACCGAATCAATGCTTTTTTTAGTTTTTTGGGATTGGTTTCGGATCGGGACGATCCCGAGTTGGGTCGTCCGATCCAGACCGGGATCGGACAATCCTTTACACTATGTGTCTAAGTGCAACAAACTACAATAAAATAATCTAAAAAAGAAACAATAATTCTTTAAAATTCATCACGACAATTTTCACACCTTTATATAGGCTTACTCCTAAACACCAAACATTCCAAAAGTGTCCTAATTTATACACATACATAGAAAGCCCTATAATACTCTAAAACACCTCAAAATACTTTCTGAGAAAACAACCATTCCCAAGTAGTGGAAACAACTAAAACAAACCAGGGCCCATCTATTAGCTGCATGTTCCCTCTTTCAAAAGATACTCTAACTTAACTGTGGGGCCCAGGCCAACAGTATAATCAGCCCTACGAAAGGAAGAATACTAGCAATTGTTCTGGTAACAGAACCAATTATAAAATGAATGCTACAAGTCTAAGTAAAACAAAGACTACAGGTGTAAGTGATTACAACTACGTTACAGTATAGAAAAATCTCTTCAAGCTCAAATGATTTGAAGAATGAACTTATTTTATTTAACAAAAACAAATTGACCAGATAAACTGTATAATAATTTTTTTTGTAACCTTCTTATTATGAATACCAGAAAATGATTATAATTTAAACAGTCTAGCGGCCCACTGTTACAAGGCTGAAGTGAAGGATGCAGTACTACATGGAAGTCAAATGCAAACCTCATATAATTTGAATTAGTCAATGGGGTACCCTTGCTCACCTTTTTGGATCAATACCCCAATACCCCTTGCTCACCTTATTGTACAATGATGATTTGATACTCTTCATAATTTTGATTACTCACTGACTCATTCTCAACATATAGGGGTATCTTACAATTTTAAAATGACATGGAGCAAAAAAAAGAAGAGGGGGGTGGGGACCTAAGCCCTAATACTTGAAATTTATTTTTCCTAACACTTGTTTCAAGCTATACCATTCAAAAAAAAAACAATTGTTTCAAGCTAAGGCAGAACACATACCAGTCGCTACATTTCAGCTTTGGTAGAGACCGATCCAAAACCTAGTACTAATACTTCATCTGATTTTTTATTGTATCAACGGACACATTGGTTTCAGCTGGGTGCAAAACCTAAACCAAAACCAGGACTTGAAATCAAGGGTCCGAACATAAAATAAGAAAAGGATTATTAGTTCTCCAAGCAATTGTTACTAATCTATATTAATATTGATTGGTCCATGCAACATAATGTAATTAGTTTAACATTTAATTTCTAAAGGTTCATCAATGAGATTTGCAAGTCATGAACAGACATGAAATTTAAAATTCTTGGAAGTTGGACCAATTTGCAGATTGGCAAATATAAACGTAGTACATGAATGGCTCATATACAAATTAAAGTGCCATTCACAAGAGAAGAAATCACAGTCAACTGTAATTCTTTTTCTTTTGATCAGTAAAAGAGATAAGTATATTATAAATAAACAAGAAAGAAGGTAATTACAAAACAGATGTAGGCCCACAAGCCAACCCTATGTACACAAAATGTGTACATTGAAAGCATTAAAGGGTGGAAAAAAATATATTTATCAAACAGAAGCCGAAACCACAAAATCATATAACAAGAGACCAAACTCTAAAGACTCACAACTGCCCTTAATATCCCAATAAGAAGTAGGATAAAATTCGCCTCTAGGACTTGACCAAAAAAACATGGTAGAAAGCGCCTGATCCACAAGTCAATCCACTTTACATTCAGCATCTTCAAATATTCTTCTGTTAAGCTCTTTCTAAATGATCCAGCATATGACAGAAGGGCACACATTCCACATGAGTTTTTTTTTTTTTGGAGTTTACCCTTTTCTTTCCCCAACCCTCTAGAAGCATTCCTATACCTAGGCCACACCTATATTTTTTTTATCAATAACGAAGAAGATAATATTAAAAAGGGGGGTGATGGAGAAAATACAAGAAAAGCAAGAGAAAGAAACAGAAATTCACTCTCTCAGGCAAGCAAAGAAGAATAAAAAGCTACAAGAAAACCGGAAACATCATCCCACCAATCACAAAAAGCCCCAGACTAGGAGATCCCTTCCCTCACCACCCTCCCTCATCACCCTCATTCAAGTTGAAGATTATTTATCCTAACAATTGTTTCAAGCTAAACTAAAGAAGAAACCAATACATACCGGTCGATAGGTTTCAACTTTGGTAGAGACCGATCCAAAACCCAGTACTAATACTTCATCTGATTTTTTATTGTATCAGCCGACAGATTGGTTTCAGCTGGGTAGAAAACCTATACCAAAACCAGGACTTGAAATCAAGGGTCTGAACATAAAATAAGAAAAGGATTATTAGTTCTCCAAACAATTGTTACTAATCTATATTACTATTGATTGGTTCATGCAACATAATGTAATTAGTTTAACATTTAATTTCTAAAGGACTACATTCATTCATTCATCAATGAGATTTGCAAGTCATGAATGGACATGAAATTTAAAATTCTTGGAAGTTGGACCAATTTGCAGATTGGCAAATATAAAGGTAGTACATGAATGGCTCATATACAAATTAAAGTGCCATTCACAAGAGAAAAAATCACAGTCAACTGTAATTATTTTTCTTTTGATCAGTAAAAGAGATAAGTATATTATTAATAAAGAAGAAGAAGGTAATTACAAAACAGATCTAGGCCCACACGCCAACCCTATGTAGACAAAATGTGTACATTGACAGCATTAAAGGGTGAAAAAAAAATAATAAAAATAAAAATAAAAAATAAAAACAAAGAAAAGACCAAACAAAAGCCAACACCATAAAATCCTATTACAAGAGGCCAAACTATAAAGACTCCCAACTGCCCCTAATATCCCAATAAGAAGTAGAATGAAATTTGCCTCTATGACTTGACCAAAAAAACAGGGTAGAAAGTTCCTGATCCACTAGTCGATCCACTTCACATTCAGTATCCTCGAATATTCTTCTGTTATGCTCTTTCTAAATGATCCAGCATATGACAGAAGGGCACACATTCCACACAAGGTTCTTTTTTGAGTTCACCCTTATCTTTTCCCAACCCTCTAGAAGCACTCCTATATCCCTCGACCGCACCCAATTTTTTTTTTTTTTTTGATCAATAACGAAGAAGATTTACGAGGGGGTGATGGAGAAAATACAAGAAAAGCAAGAGAGAGAGAGAGAGAGAGAAACAGAAAGTCACTCTCTCAAGCAAGCAAAGAAGAATAAAAAGCTACAAGAAAACCGGAAACATCATCCCACCCACCACAAAAAGCCCCAGACTAGGAGATCCCTTCCCTCACCCTCCCTTACCACTCTCAATCAACATCTCAAGACCCGATATGCCGGAAAACAGGGTCTCTCTATCCACTCCCCCTTCAGCAAGCCTATCCGCAATATTGTTGGCAGCCCCAACAACATGGGTGAATGAAACATTCAACCCGCTAACAAGATGCCAAACAAGCTTCACTAAATGCTTGAATAACCAAGGAGGCACCAGAGAATCTCTGAACCAGGAAATAACCATAAGGGAATCACTCACAACCTCCAAGTGAGAGAAGCCTCTAGACTGTCTTCTATAAAACCAGCCACAAGGGCCTAAATCTCCTCACCAATAGGACCAGAAAAGGCATGAACTATGGAACCACAATGATCTCTAGACACATCACCAACTCTCGACTGCCCTGGGTTCCTAAATGAGGAGCCGACAAAATTGAGTTTGAGAAACCCCAAGGGAGGAGGAGACCAGGCCACTCTGATACCATCCATCCTCGGATAGGAGAAAGCAATCATAGCCCAATCTCTGCATATATTAGAGATAAGGAAATTTCCAAACTCTACAAGGGGCCACCGTAAAACAAACTGCATCCTCCAAAGACTCAAACCTCCGCCTAGACACCCCAAAAATCCTATTGTTCCACTCAATCCAAACCGACCAAGGAATGGGAAAAAAAAAAAAAAAAATATCACCTTTTCCCTCAAAACTCAGCCAAGGGAACCTCCCCTGATCAAAAAGATCAACAATGGGACCCGGCATCACTCACTGACCACGAATCCAATCCGAAAACGCAAGCCACAATTTCCTCGCCACTGGGCAATGCAAGAACAAATGGTCCACTGATTCTCCATCGCCTAAGCACATGATGCACGCCAGGGAGAAAGGACTGAAAACTTCCTCCTCTTGTGCAACAAATCACAATTGTTAATCCTATAATGTAAAGTTATCCACACAAAATCATTAATCCTAGGAGGAACTTTGGGATTCCAAAGAGGTTTCAAGAATAGAGTAACAAGGAGGGAATAATCACTACGGACAAATGCAAAGGATGTAGATGAAAAGGTACCATGAGGGTCCGGGATCCAAATGTAGGAATCATGTATTAGATGGATTTGGAAATTGGATTTGGTATGTAAATTGGACCCCTTTCTTCATGAGAATTGCACACCAAATCTGTTGAGGATCTTACCCCAAATGAAAGAAGATACATCACAATGATTAAAGAGATGAGGCACGTTCTCCTCACTAGCTTTGCACATCACACATCTATTAGGCATGACCCAACCCCTAGACTTCAAGTGATTAACAGCAATAACTTTATCTTTAGCCAAAGTCCACACGAAAATTTGTAGTTTGGAAGGAATACAAGGCTGCGAAAGAGCTCTTTCCAAACTCTAAGGCATCAACTGTTGGAATAGACGAATGTAATAGGCTTTCACTGAGAAAATACCTTTAGAGTTACCACACCATATCCTCAAATCCTGGCCTTCTAAAGAAGGATGATTCTGATTCAAAGATAGTAGGTTGGATACTGACTCCAACTCTCTATCAAACAACACTCTTCTCAGCCCTAAGTTGCATGAAACC
>JAUPMG010185237.1:0-10306 GCA_031762675.1 Pachysandra terminalis
GGTTTTATAGCCCGCCCCCCCCCCCCCCCCCCCTTCTTTGATTGTTATATGTGTTTTATTTTTTATTTTTTTATAATTTAAATTTTAAATTTTGTAAGTTATATGAAAATTAGTAATAGAAAAGTTGTATATTTTTCATTTTCTTTCTTGCCAGTCATTTTTGGTTTTTATTGGTGAAAGTCATGTTGACATGGATGGTTTTGTATATCTTTGAATGTTTACTCCTACTACGTCTTTCTTTGATGTTTAAGGTCTTTCGCAAGGACAATAGGCCTCTGCTAAGTCGGAAGGACTTGTTTAAAAATGCTCTTAGAAAAGTAGCTCATGGGTGGAAGCAGATCATTGAGCTTCGTCTATCTGGTATTTTGCCATCCCAATTTTGCAACATATCCTCATTAATTTCCCTCTTATCGTAGTCTAAACTATGCAAGTTTCATAATACAGAAGAAGAAGCATTGAAGTTAAGGTTTTTTATGGATGAACCTGCTTATACAGATCAACATTGGGTAACTTCTATTCCTAGTCATATTGGCATCTATAAACCTCCGTTTGTTTATTTGCTCTCATGCTGATAAAGAGTTTGTTTGCAGAATAACCATAACTTTGTCTCTTGCTTGTAAAGTTGGATAAGATACATTGTAACTGAATTACCGATAAAAAAAAAGATACATTGTAACTGAATTCTGGTTCTTTACCAAGTGTCTAGGTCGAAAGTACAAATGTTTGGGCTGTAGGTTTGTATCCGAGTACTGTTCCATGTTAAAGAAATAAGATGTTGAAGGTAGTTAAAAGGTGGTGTGTGCTATATGCAGGACTAGGTTTAGTTGCATATAAAGGATTGAAGACTCAGTTCTGGTGTGCTAAATGGACGAACTCTGAAATTGGCTATGAAATGGTACCACTTTAAAAGAGTCGAGCCAAAAATTTATGTCAACGACTCCAAAAGCTAGCAAGCTCAGATGGCGTAGGTTCATTCCACTGTTCCAGTCCTGAAATACAATTCAAATGTCAATTTCATCAACCACGCCAATTTTCCTTGTGTTGAAATTGGCCAAAAGAGCAATTTTGCAGCTTCTATGATGGGATTGAACCATGTTCTCATATCCAACATGAAGGATCAAGAACCACAGATCTTATGTTGTGTCCCCTCCCCTCCCACCCATATTTGTTTTAGTTAGAGATGATTGATTCTTCTTGAGAACTACAGGAGTAAGATCACAATAGCATATATCATTCCTGCTGCTGAAACAAAAAATAAAATGAAATAACATGCATACTTTGATACACAACACACACGTCCTTTCCCCATGTTATACTAGTATATGCTAAAATTGTGATTTTATGTAAAAGTTCATTTCAGTTAGAAGATTTCATTTGTAGACTAAAGTGGTTGTGGATGCTCGTTCCTCTGCTCTGTCCTCTTTTAATTCAGTTATTAATATATGCCATTTCTGTTTAGAGCATGTTTATACCTGCTATAAAAGGGCAAGGCACTAAGGAACAACAAAAGAAGTGGTTACCATTGGCGTATAAGATGCAAATAATTGGATGCTATGCACAAACAGAACTTGGTCATGGCTCCAATGTTCAAGGACTTGAAACCACTGCAACATTTGACCCCCAGTCCGATGAGTTTATCATTAACAGTCCTACATTAACTTCAAGCAAAGTAAGTAAAGTAGTAAAAATTTCCTATGTACAGTTTCTTGAGAAATATCAGCCAATGTGAATTCAGGGTATCAATCAGGTAGGATAGCAATGATGTTCCTTGTACAACAAAAGATGAACCTAGGAAAATGGATTCGCCAAGTGCAATACAACAGTAGCCTTGGGTGTTTAAACTCAGTATTGGATCGGGGATCGTCCTGGTCCGATACCTAGTTGGATCGGCGATCCAAAACATGGTCCGATTTTTTTTTTTTTTTTTTTAAATCTGAAATTTTTTTAGGGTTGTTGGACGTCCGATCTGACTTGTTCAAAACCAAGTCAAAGAAGTTTTAACAATTTAGGGATCGGCTTGGGATCATGGCTTGTCCCAAGCCAATCCCGAGTTGTATCGGTCGATCCAGCTCGGGGATCGGCCTGGTCTGAACTTTACATGTGCCACAATGTGCTAGTAATCTTCAGCGGTATCATTGAACCAACCAATTTGAACAGCCTACAAGTTTGGTATCTTGGAAATCCTTATTAGCTGTTACTAATCATTAAACTTCTCTGTTTTTTTGAATCAACTTTCTGAGGGTTGGTACTTATTCTTTTTTACCTCACTTTTGTGAGTAGTGGTGGATTGGTGGTCTGGGTAAAGTTTCCACACATGCTATTTTGTATGCTCGGCTAATAACAAATGGTCAGGACCATGGAGTGCACGGTAACTTTCTAGTTTCTAATTCCTTGTTTAAGAAGAAACCGAGTTCAAAAAATTGCCCACTGTGGCTAAAATATTGTATGTAATAACTTTCACTTTTTTTTTCAGGTTTTATCATTCAGTTAAGAAGCTTAGAAGATCATTTACCTCTTCGGGGCATCATTATGGGTGATATTGGAACAAAATTTGGAAATGGAGCAGTCAACACTATGGATAATGGGTTCGTACGATTTGATAATGTGTGCATCCCAAGGAATCAAATGTTGATGAGGTTTGTTTCCTTCACCACCTCTCTCTCTCTCTATATATATATATGTGTGTGTGTGTGTGTGTGTGTGTGTTTATATCTGTTGTATTGGATCCTGTTGTTATAACTGATAGTATTATTGGATACAGTTGTTTATATTTGAAATAATAAGATGGTGAGGGTATTCAATAAGTTTGGTGAATTGTTGGGCAATTTGGATCCCTCCCCCCCCCCCCCACACACACACACAAAAAAAATGAAAAAGTAAAAAAGTAAAAAAATCTTAAATGCTGTTATTGGTACTATGCTATGGGCTGATGAAAAACCTTTAAAACTGTATTAGATACTCACTTTTTTCTATAGCAACTGATAAAATGTTCTGATTTTACTCAAGTTTCAACAGTATTCTAGACAGTAACAATCAAGTGGGATGATTTCTGTTTCTATAGCTTATTACTATATGAATTAAAATCTATAAAAAAATCTGAAGGAAAAGAAAAAACATTTTGTAACATCTAAATTTTGAGTTTGAAAAACACTTAGGATGCCTCCTCTGAAAATTTCCTTCAAATGTTTCAGGATTTCTCAGGTTACGAGGGAAGGGAAATATTTGCAATCCAATGTCCCACAACAGCTAGTTTATGGGGCCATGGTACATGTGAGGCAAATAATTATATTTGATGCTTCTTATGCTTTATCACGTGCAGTTTGTATCGCTACAAGATATAGTGCTGTCAGGAGGCAATTTGGTTCGCAGGATGGTGGACCTGAGACCAAGGTATTCCACAAAATTACGTTCTTGTTCTCTCCTATCTCCACCCTTCCCCTCAAACTATTAAGGAATTTCAATTTTTCATTTTGATATCATATGCTTGTATTGATACCTTGTTTAGGTTTGAACTATCAAAATCTTATGCAGTTGCTTTGTTTATTTGTAAGGCATGATACAGATAGTTACGTTAGTGAATCCAACCAAGGAGATTCCCCTGTCCAAAATTGACAAGGATGATCATAACAGTCATCTTATAAGATTTTTTTATTTCTGGAATCATGATTCTTAATTCTTTGTTTTCCTTGTTGAACGATTGAAGGATGTGATTGATTTGACAAAACAATTATCGAATTAAGAATCTCTCTCTCTCTCTCTCTAATTTTCAAAATAGCGTTATCGTCTTAAGATGCCTTCTTGAAAGGTGTTTGCTTTTGTTGTTAGGAAATATCTGGAACGTTAGCCTAACAAAATAGTTGATTCCAGTTTACTTCTTGGTTTTCAGGTGATTGATTATAAGACCCAGCAAAGCAGGCTGTTCCCTTTGCTGGCTTCTGCTTACGCTTTCAGATTTGCTGGTGAGTGGTTGAAATGGCTGTATATAGATGTGACCCAGAGATTGAAAGCCAACGATTTCTCAACATTGCCTGAGGCCCATGCATGCACATCTGGTTTGAAGTCATTGACTACTTCTGCCACTGCTGTACGTGACACTTACTTCCTGCATCACCACCCTACTCAATTTGAACTATGTTGTTTTTACGTTGCTCTATCTTTCAGCTGACTCCACTTGTCATTATACTTCCAGGATGGTATTGAAGAGTGTCGAAAACTTTGCGGTGGACATGGTTACCTATGTTGCAGTGGGCTTCCTGAGTTATATGCATTATATGTCCCTTCTTGTACTTACGAAGGAGAAAATACCGTGATGCTTCTACAGGTTTTTGGATTGTTCTTATTATAATTGTCTTTTTCATAATCATCGTCATGACTTTATTTATTTATTTTTATATAGTCCAGATGTTGGAGTTATTGAAGTTCATTCATATCATTGATCCATCCAATCTGCTACATGGATGGCCTTGTATTTTTTTTTCCACACTTAGCAAAATTCATTTTATGATATGAATCCTGCTAATAAAAATCTTTCCGTGTAAATCAATTTTGACAATATTGAGTTATATCATTGTATGTTCAAAATAGTGTGCTAGCAATATACTTAGAGAAAAAAAAAATTTCTGGTAGGTTGCGAGGTTTCTTATGAAGACTGTTGCTCAGATGGGGTCAGGAAAGCAGCTTCTCGGGACAATAACTTATATGGGGAAAATAGAACATTTGATTCAGTATCGTTGTGGTGTTCAAAGAGGTATTATTGTATTACTCTGAAGTGCTACATTATGAAGTATTCTCCTTAGAGGTGTTGCAGTTTCTTTTGGTGCAATAAATATGTCACAGTTGCTCGTAATGCTTCTCAAGATCCCCTATTTCCAATAATTAGCTCCCTGTATTTTTTGATATGCATGAAGGCTGGAAGTTATGTTGCTGAGGAAAACAATAGGAAGTTAATAGATTGGACAATCAAAATGCTTACTAAGATATAATCTTAAATTATTGATTTTTCTTGTCATCAGATATCATATATTTACATCTTTATGTATAAAACATAAGGATGCAGCTTGACCGTGCTTAACCTTAACCATACTTTTAGGTGGGTTGGGTTGGCAATTCAAGACTTGAGCTTTGTTTGGGAAATTAGAAGGCTGAGGTATGCTTAGGTTGAGGCCTTGGGCATACTTAACCAGCTGAGCCCAACAAGAGGTGAAACTCAACAAGTGACAAATTGTTGCATTTGTGTTACATTTGCGCAGTTTCTGAATGAAGACAGAGAACTCTAGCTTTTCAAAATTATTACAAATTTTATTCTTTAGTGTCTACTAGGAGTGGCAGAATCCCTTTGCCTGCAAGAATTAACAGTTCTGAAGAGGATCGATAACGTCCCAAATTGACATCAAACTTACCGTTTTTCCTGTTGAGTTAATTCGTTGTTATGGTTTCTTAAATTTTCTAAATGATGCTATATATATATATGGAGATGCAGGTTACACTATTCTATCAGTGTTACCTTTACAATTAGATGAAATATCTATCACAGATTCTTTTGAGCTATATCCGACAAGTATCAGTGTTTGACATAGTTATGTGTTAGTATTCCTCAAACGCCTGGGGTTGGTTTTCTGTTTCCCCGGAACTGATCTTCATGTTTTATATCTTAATATTATGCAGCTGAGGACTGGTTAAAGCCTAGTGCAATGCTGGAGGTTTTTGAAGCAAGGGCTGCTAAGATGTCTGTTGCCTGTGCTCGAAATTTAAGCAAATTTCCAAATCCAGAAGAAGGTCACTTTCTTTCTTGTTTTCAAATCTTGGAATCCCTTTTTTTTTTTTTTAATACAATTCCCTGAACCTGTGAATGCTGATGAAATATACAACATGAATACTTGTGTCAGGATGGAGTTTTTGGGACAAGCCGTTCTCCCTCCATTCTCTTACTTGCTATATTACCCAAGGTTGTCAAAACAGTAAATCGAATTGAAAATCTTTAGGGGTCACTTAAAATTGAATTGTGATTTTGAATTGTAAATTGTAAGATCTATAGTAGAAGTAGCGTTTCAGGTTTAGGTTTTGGGTTTCTCTTGGGAAAAAGGGATTTTTTGTTGCTAAAATAAGTAAACTACGTTTATTTATATATTGTCATTATTAAGCACTATATTCTATATAAGAAGAATCCAACAAAAAGGAAAAAGGAGGAAGTTTTTTCAGTAAAAATAGAACTGGCATTTTCTTAGGGTTGAAGAGTTGTATCGATTGAATCATATGATTAACATGATTAAATTGTGAATTGTAAGACTTAATGTATGAATTGCACGCTTGAAACAAGAACCAATTGTTTTTAAATGATTTATATTGACTTATGGCCAAATCCAATCATACGATTCGTACAATGCCTATGCGTTCGTGCCATGTGTATACGCAAGTCATACACATGTTTGAGAAAATATATATGCCTATAAATAAGATGGATATCTACTAATATCTTCTCTTTTCATTCAGGCTTTGCAAAACTGTCTACTGATCTAGTGGAGGCAGCCAGTGCTCATTGCCAATTAATTGTTGTTTCCAGGTACGTCTTTCTCTATCTACTGTCCACAAAATTGATCAACTAATATCACAACTCAAACCATTTCTCACGGTTAAAGATTGTATAATCAGTGAGTAGATGTTGAATTTAGTAAGCATAATAATATGAAGGATCTCGATGAATCCAAATTAACTTAGTTGGCACATTTCTAGAAGCCTTTTTCAGTTTTATGAATACGTATACAGCCAATGCATTGGCCATGAAAATAAATTGAGTAAAATGTGGACTTAAATTTTATTTTTTTCAATCAGTCTATCCACCTTTCGATTATATGATTTTGTTCAGGAAACTCTTTTCTGGTAGCTATACTTAATCTCGGCATCAAATTGAATTGTCACATACAATCTCCTTCAGGTTTATTGAGAAGTTGCAACAAGACATACCTGGAAAGGGAGTGAAAGAACAGCTAAAGGTTCTCTGCAGTATCTATGCCCTCTCCCTGCTTTGCAAGCATCTGGGTGATTTCCTCTCCACAGGGTGCCTCAACCCCAATCAAGCCTCGCTCGCGAAAGATCAGCTAAGATTGCTATATTCCAAGGTATGTACTGATTAATTTGTTCCTATTTTCAGTCATACTTACACTGGTACTACTACGTCTATTAGTTAACTTTATTATATAATGTGTTTTTAGGTACGTCCCAATGCAATCCCCCTAGTTGATGCATTTAACTACACCGACCATTTCCTTGGCTCAGTTCTTGGCCGCTACGATGGCAACGTGTATCCAAAACTCTACGAGGAAGCATGGAAGGATCCCCTCAATGACTCAATCGTGCCGGATGGTTATCTTGAGTACATTCAGCCTATGCTGAAACAACAGCTCCAGACAGCAAAACTCTGAAAATGGGTTTCATTTGTTTTGGGAAGAGTAAAGACAGGTTACATAAATTGTCAAAGATGTATGTATCATGGATTACATAAATTGTCAAAGATGTATGTATCATGGATTTGTTTCAGGTACAGTTTAACTGTATATCGTTATGCTTTGTAAGGTACATAAAATTATAAAACACACCTTGTTCCAAGAGCACATATTTCAACTGTGTTCAGATTTTATTATTACATTTATGCTAATAAAGTTATGGGTATGACCCTTCAAAGAGGATAAATAGGGAAGGATGGAATTGTAATTGTATGTAAGCCCCTTTTGAAGAACAATCGTCGACCAAAAATGACTGATTCGTTAAAATAATCGCTTCGGCACATGATTTGTGAGGAATTAATTTTATTTTTCTGGTCCTTATATGTGCTACTTTAGAAATTGAAAACAGATGCTTTGATGAAGAGTATGAGGATTTGCAGTCTACTCTGGAGGAAACAGGAGACTGGGCATGAGGGTAAGGGGTCTAAATGGGTTGGATCTGAGCTCTTGTTTTATGAAATTTTGAATTAGAACCAAGCCCAGAGTTTGGACCTAATACAGATGTAATTTAACTTCATTAAAACTATGGGCTAGCCAGTTTGCACCCTTACATGAGAGTGTTTGAATCCAAAATAACCTGTTTTCGACTAACAAAGATGGCAGTAAGCTCAACTTAAATGCAGTTTCAGGGATCATGGTTATTTGAGGAGGCAAACAAGCCATACATGTTGAAACAATGTAATGAAATGAGAAGACCCTCTGGTTTTGCTTAATCTTGGTATTATGTTCTAATATTAATGCAGAACTAGTTGTCTTAGGGAGTTCACTTATGAGATCACTCCACCGAAGGCGAGTTTATATCTTAGTCTTTAGGCTGTGTTTGGAACCTTGGATTTTAAAAGTGAAGGTTATAGACGACCTGCATCATGTACCTTGATACACACGAACCCGGATCTACCGCGGAAGATCTTTATTGAATCGGAAAATCCCGTTATGTCATTACTAGAACCACATGCAATAAACCTACACTCAAACGACCAGATCTCTGTATGAGAATCTCAATAGCAAAATCATATCTCTAGAGGGAAGAAGAGATGAAGAGAGATTCTCTAGGATGGATATCTCCAAACGTGAATTGCACTTTGGGTAGGGAGGAAGATTCGTTTATATATTGAAGACTCAACTCCACTTCTCTTAGGACTCTATCTCCTAATCATATTAGGAGAAAGTTATCCACATCTACACTTCTGACCAAGCATGGACGTCCTATTAAGTGGGGACCCGAGTCGGGCCAAACCAGTCGGACCAACCGGGTCGACCCATCACTTAAATCCAACAAAAAGAAAAGTGAAAAGAAATGGAAAAGAAAAGAAAATGAATGATAAGTGTTTCTTTTCATAAAGTGTTTGATTAACATGAGACACATAAAGAAATGAAAATCAAATTCCGGCGACTTTATGTGAGTTCTCATATATATTTCGGCAAGATCGATTAACTGTCAAAGAAAGAAAAGATATGTTACAAGTTAGGTTGAAGTGTTGGAGAATACTCTTCACTTTTCTTTCCTTTCCTTTCAAAATCTCTTCATTTTAGGGGAGAAAGGTTTTTATTCCAAAAGGAAAAAAATTCAATTTATTTTCTTTCCAAATCTCTATCTCAAATTCTTTCCTTCTTCAACCAAAAAGGAGAAAATGCTTTCTCTAATATTTTCTTTTCTTTTCTCTCAAAATCCAAAGTCCAAACATTATGGTTTAGATACTAGAAAATCGGGATTTGAACCAATCATGGTTAAGCACATCTAATTTTAAGGGTGCTTTAATCATTTTGTTATATTACTATTGGTGATAAAAACCATTGACGTCGGGTTCTCCTGGTCGATTGAGGGGGTCTCTTTTGGCTGTGAGGCCGAAGAGGGTGCGGGCGTGCCAGAACTTTTCTAAGTTCTCCTGAAAGACGGGTTCTGTGAGTTAAACTGCGTAAGTTAGTTTTTGATGCAAATCGGTCGATGCATGACCGATTTTGAGTTAGATGATTGTATTGATTCTCAATCTCGAGGGGTCAGTTGCTGAACCAGAGATACTGATTTTACATGTCAACATCACTTTTATATAAAAACAACTAGAACAATATGTCAATATACAACTTAGAAAAGTAAACATTCTGTCTTGAAAAGACACAAGTACCATGAACAAAGAAAATACAAAACCTCCAGCGATTCCTTAGGCTCCAACTGTGGGACATGACTAATCTACTTCACTATTGCATAGATCAGCATGCAAGTGACTGTCAAGAGGGTCTCTGTAAATCTCCCAACTGGGATTCCTTTGTTACCGACTAGAGGGATCTTCTGAGAGAAACTTAGTTCGAAGCAAGAAGTAGGTGCAGCGGGATCCTTGTAGAAGCTAAGGGTGAATTGATGATCGCTGGGGATCAGAACCTAAACTAAACTAATGATCATTGGGAAACAGAGACTAGATTAAACTAATGTGTAGTTGTTGAGTTGATTTGCTGTGGCGCTTTTCTTTGTTACCGAGCTCTTGTATATATAGATTCTGAAGTTAGTTGTCTTTTTGACATGAGATTTTCTTCTTCTGCTACAAACAAATAGTTGTAGAAACTACTTTTGAAGCTTTAAAATATATTACAATGTGTGATCTTCAAGATATGCCATTTGTAGATAGTTATAATAACTACATTGAAGCATTAATGCCTTCTGTCATGTGTCATCTTCAAGATAAAACATGTTTGGATAATTATAATAACTACATTGAAGCCTTAATGCCACATGTCTGTCACGCCCCAAAACCCGAGCACAAATCCCTAGGTGGGATGGCACGAATCTCGAGGTGAGACCTTCGGGATCCACT
>JAUPMG010185248.1:0-10306 GCA_031762675.1 Pachysandra terminalis
TTTGATCATCTCCTCTTACGAACCTTGAAGCTTGATCTAATTGAGGCTTTAATTGACTTGATTTAGGCCCATATTCTCTTCTTCATCACCAACCTTGCAAAACAAGATAAATGCATTAATTCATTCACATAAATATATTTCTAATACTAATAAGCATCAGTAATTAGTCCAAAAGTGCAAGTGTTACACACTTATCGGGGAGCATTAGTAGACGAAGAGATTTACTCGGAAAGGTTCAAGTTGATGTTCCTGGAGCAGTACTTCCCAAGCAGTGTGAGAAAGGAGAAGGAGATAGAATTCTTGAAGGTTGAGCAAGGGAACATGTCAGTGGCTGAATACGAAGAAAAATTCACTGAGTTGTCATAGGTCGCACCTTACATAGTGGACACGGAAGAGAAGAACGCACACTTCTTTGAGAACGGATTACGAGGTAGTATCAAGGCCAAGTTTGCAGTCAAAGACTTCACCAAGTATTACGACGTGGTCAATACTGCACATAAGGTGGAGAGGTAGACCACCGAGTTCGCGAGGAATCGGGAACAACAGAAGCAAGAGAGGAAGGAGAAATATCAAGCCAACCGAGCACCTTCAGAGGGAGATCAGAAGGAGAACCAGAGAAAAAGAAACAGGAGGAGCAGGACACCGGAACAGCAGCATCAGTCTTCATTTTCCATCCCCTTTAGCTCCCGGGTCTGCTACAACTGTGGTCAGACTGGGCATATTCAAAGAACATGCCTCGTGCCTCCATGAATTGAAGCGACCAGATCTCCAGATGTACAAGCTCGACCTCCTCTTGTACCTCAGTTTATCTTGCAGCCCTACTATCCTCAGAGGTATTCAAGGCCCCAGGCACCACCAAAAAGACTAGCATAGCCGCAACAATTTCAACAACGTGGTCCAGGACCAGTAGTTCCAACCCGTCAACCACCACCACAGCATCAACAACAACCGCAACGAGCCTATCAACCACAGCAGGGCCGCTTACATGTCGTCGCCCTGCCCATTTCACCATTGGAAGGTGAGGCCAAAGAACTAAAGCCACAGGGAGGCATGATGGAAGGTAGCCTACCACTTTTCTCCACCTTTGCACATATACTGTTTGACACAGGTGCATCTCAGTTATTCATATCGCAAGATTTTGTGAACATGTTGGGTTTGAAGTGTTGTGTTATGAGTGCTAGCTTAGTAGTAGAGAACCCCATGGGTGGTTCCACTGCATTGTCTAGAGTGTGTAGGTCTTGTCCCGTTTCTGTGGGAGAGACCGAGACCTGATTGTGTGGAACATAAGGAGGTATGACATCATTTTGGGTATGGACTGGTTGTCTACTTATCGTGTACTGATTGATTGTTATAGTCGTATTATCTCTTTTATGCTTCTTGGAGGACCACCAGTGAGAGTCAAAGGGCTTCGATCAGACATGACTGATCAGCTCGCCGTATTCGAATTGTGGTCTATGGAAAGGAAGTTGGGGTTCGAAACTATTCCGGTGGTGTGCGAATTCGGGAACGTGTTCCAAGACATTCCCGGATTACCACCAAGAAGGGAAGTAAAGTTTTATATTGACTTGGTGTTTGGTGTGACTCCCATCGCCCTACCTGCTTATAGAATGGTGCCTACTGAGTTTAAAGAGCTCAAGAGCCAATCAGATGAGTTATTGCGGTTGGGATTCATTCATCCAAGTTCATCACCTTGGGGAGCCCCTGCGTTGTTCGTCAAAAAGAAAGATGGATCCTTAAGGCTACGCATTGACTATCGGCGACTGAACCAAGTCACAGTGAAGTACAAGTACCCTCTTCCAAGAATTGAAGATTTGTTTGATCAGTTGAAGGGAGCCAAGTACTTTTCTAAGATTGATTTGGGGACCGGTTATCATCAACTCCAGATCAAGGACAGCGACATGCCGAAGTCTGCATTCAGAACCCACTATGTACACTTTGAGTTTGTTATTATGCCGTTTGGTCTAACAAACGCCCCAGCCGCGTTCATGGATTTGATGCATCTGTGTTCAGGCCGTATCTCGATCAGTTCATCGTGCTTTTCATAGACGATATTCTCATATACTCTAAGACTCAAGAGGAACACAAAGATCATCTCCAGATTACTTTGCAAGCACTTGAAGATCATCAATTGTATGCAATGTTCGAGAAGTGCGAGTTCTGAAAAGAGGAAGTGATGTTGCTAGGACACGTGGTATCTCGAGAAGGTATATCCGTAGACCCCTCGAAGGTCGAGCAATGATGGATTAGGAGAGACCCACGAATGTAACGGAAGTCCGTAGCTTCTTGGGCTTAGCCGGATACTACAGAAGATTCATAGAAGGGTTCTTGCGCATCGTCGTTCCCCTTACGCGACTCACAAGGAAGGATGTCAAGTACCGGTGGACAGAGGAGTGCTAGAAGGCATTTCAGGAGCTCAAAAAGAGGTTGACTACAACACCGGTCCTGACACTCCCACGGATCGGAGTCCCATTCGAGATCTATGCAGATGCGTTGCTTTTGGGTTTGGGTTATGTACTCATGCATGACCATAGAGTGATTGCTTATGCATCTAGATAGTTGAAGATCCACGAGAGGAACTACCCGACGCATAACTTAGAATTGGTAGTCGTGGTCTTCGCTCTTAAAATCTGGAGACACCATCTATACGAAGAGACGTTTGAAGTGTTTTCAGATTATAAGAGTTTGAAGTACCTTTTCTCGCAGAAGGAGTTGAACATGAGGCAACGCAGATGGATGGAACTAGTGAACGATTACGAGTTTTCACTCCAGTATCACCCTGGCAAGGCCAATGTAGTGGCATATGCATTGAGCAGAAAACCGAGGAGTCTCGTGGCACACCTTCTGGTTCAAGAATGGAGTTTATTAGAAGCACTATCAAACATTGGCATCAAGGTAGACATTCGAGGAGCCAAAGCAAGACTGTTCGTCCTCGTCATCAAACCAAGCTTGAAGGACAAAGTCATTGCATTACAAAAGGACGATGAGTAGTTGCAACGATTAGAGAAGGATGACCGAAAATCGGACTGGACTACTAAAGAGGACGAAAGCATCAAGTTTCATGGGAGAATGTGTGTACCGGAAAGCGAAGAATTAAGGAAGGAAATATTGAGGGAAGCACACCGATTGCGCTACTCGATTCACCCAGGCAACACCTAGATGTACAAGGATCTGAAGAGATACTACTGGTAGAGAAGGATGAAGGAAGACATTGCCAAGTTCACAGTGTGATGTGTAGTGTGTCATCAAGTGAAGGCATAACACCAGAAGCTAGGTAGGACACTTCAGCCATTAACGATCGGAGAATGGAAATGGGAAGACATTTCTATGGACTTCGTAGTGGGATTGCCGCGGACAAGACTAAACCAAGATATGCTTTGGGTTATAGTGGACCGCCTCACCAAGTCGGCACATTTCATTCCGATCCGGACAACTGCAACTACGGAAGATTTGGCCAAGCTTTATGTGAGAGAGATCATGAGACTGCACGGCATACCGATCACCATCGTCTCCAACGGAGATTCTCATTTCCTATCCCATTTCTAGAGGAGCCTACAGAAGGCCTTGGGCACTACCTTGAACTATAGTACAATATACCATCCGTAGACAAACGGACAGACTGAGAGAGTCAATCAGATCCTAGAAGACATGTTGAGAGCGTGCGTGTTGGACTTTGGTGGAGCATGGAATGAACACTTAGCGTTGGTAGAGTTCTCCTACAACAACAGTTATCAAGCAAGCATCGACATGGTGCCTTTTGAAGCTCTTTATAGGAGACCGTGTATATCACCCTTGTGTTGGAACGAGGGAGGATAAACTTTTTCTATGGGGCCAGACAACATTCTAGAGACCACAGAGAAGATATGATCAGGGAGAGACTTCTTACAACCCAAAGTCGGCATAAGAGCTACGCAGATAGAAGAAGGCGGAAGCTGGAATTTGAAGTGGGTGACTGGGTTTTCCTCAAAGTTTCACCTATGAGGGGAGTGTTCCAATTTGGAAAGAAAGGAAAGTTAGCACCAAGGTACGTGGGGCCGTTCGAGATCATCAAGAGAGTTGGATAAGTCGCCTAAAACCGACTCCTACCACCTAACTTATCACAAGTGCACAGCGTGTTTCATGTGTCTATGCTGCGGAAGTACCACCCCGATCCTTCGAGCATCATCGATTGGTAAGCCCTATCCATTCATGAGGATGTCACCTATGAAGAACTACCGGTGAAGATCTTGGACCACAAGGACCGAGTGTTACGCACCAAGGTAACACCCATGCGCTGAAGATGCAATGGAGTCACCACGACGAGTCGGATGCCGCCTAGGAGCTGGAGGAACACATCCTCCAAGAGTACCCGTATCTCTTTGAAGACCAGGTATGTGAATTTCGAGGAAGAAATTCTCTTTAGGGGGTTGGATTGTAACGACCCTGAAATTTTATTTTAGATTGGGGGCGTTCTTGTAATTTCCTTTCCTTTGGGGTTGTGGGTTAATTGTCTCAACCCAACCCATTGGCAATACCCTTGTTATTTGTACAGCTGCACACAACCTATTTTTCCTGTCTTTAATGAGTTTGGGTGGCCGAGATTTAATCTCATGAGCCTTGCCAATGGAGGGCCTAGAATTACTATGTTTGAGATTAGGGCTTTTTGAGAAACCCTAGTTCATTTTGTTTTTGGGTTTTGGCTGAGAAGTAAGAAGGAAGAGAGCAAAGAGAAGAAGAGGAGAGCTAGGCTGAGCACCCCCAACCTCAAGGATCGAAGAGGAATCGAAGAGACAACGTTTACATCGAAAGGTAAATGTATTGTGTCCACTCATGGTGTTTTCTTAGGATTTTTCCATGCTTTAACGATGTGTGTACTTGTTCATAAATGATAAGAGTGATTTATGAGTAGTGGGTAGGTTTGTGTGTTCATTTATTATGACATTCAATTCATTTTCGTGCTAGAGTTTGCATATTAATG
Organism: Pachysandra terminalis; assembly: GCA_031762675.1. NCBI lineage: Eukaryota > Viridiplantae > Streptophyta > Magnoliopsida > Buxales > Buxaceae > Pachysandra > Pachysandra terminalis. Next base: position 4,955 of record JAUPMG010185248.1, read on the forward strand.
GAACTTTGATTCTCAAATGCATTTTTGAAATGATTAATAAGATTCTAATGCATGATTGATGTTTACCATTATGTTTGTGTGTGTTTGGAATGGATTTAGGATTATTTTGAGACCCATTTTGTTCTTAGTTGAGAGATCAATTGACTGGAATTAGGAGGAAAGAAGATTGGGGCGAAATCTGGATAAGAAAACTCAGAGTTCGCGTCGGTCGGTGGGTTGTTAGTCCACCGACGGAACCCAGAAAACGCTAGTTGCAGTCGGTGAGTCAATCGGTTTGCCGACGGGACTTGCCGATGGGGTCGGTGGATTGTCGATGACACCGACGGATCTACCGACAAAGTTGACCATAGGGTAGGCACTGTCGACGACTCTCGGTCTACCGACGGGACCCACTGATAAGGAGTTGATTTTTGGAGATTTTGGTTGGTGGATGCATCGGTAGCACCGAAGGCACCCACCGACGTGCGTCGGTGGATTCGTCGGTAGCACCGACGAGGTTTATCGATGGGCATGAGAATTTAGACCCATGGTCGGGAGAACTCGTCGGTCCACTGACGGGACCCGTCGGTGGATGCGTCGATGCTACTGACAACACCCATCGACGAGTGTATTTGAACGGGTAGCGTTTGGTCGGTGGGTCCGTCAGTCCACCGACGGGACTCGCTGACGGATGCGATTGAGGCACAATGAGGAAGGATTAGAGGTAGGGTTTGAGGCTCAGGTTTATTATTCATGCGTACTATATCCTTGAGTTGTTTATTGTTCCTGGTGATTGAGTGAAGCATGTTTCTCATTTTTAATCATTCTTGAGCATACATGTAGTTAATTGATAATTGCATGCACTAAAGGACATCCATGCATGGCGAGTCCCTTGGGAAACTCATACCTTAGACCAACTTTGGCACCCTTTTTAGGGGACTAATGAGTGATGTGAGGATGCTTGGACTCAATGATGAGTCCAAATGAGAGACGAATCCTTTGGAGTTCTGAATGGGCTGAATGACGACCTAAACGATTTACGGGTGAGGGATTTGCTACCCCAAGAGCCCAAGGATACCCAATGTTGTATTGTGAATATATAGAGGGTAAGTTGACTGAGTAGTGTGAGTGTTGTGATGGGTCACAGAGGGGTCCCCTGTGTGATACCCTTGGAATCATCCCCATGTGTGGATGCGAATCCCTGATAAAAGTAGAGGTGGGACATGACTTTCCCATGGGTTGCAAGTCCCTAAAACTGTGATGTACACACAGAATCCACTGCATTCCTGAACCCGAATGGGTCCATGTGTCCCTGTCGTGATACATGGTGGTATAGTTGGGCTCAACGTGAACATCCGACTATCACATATTTTAATTACATGTGTGAGCACCCCACAGTTGGGTGGACCATAGGTCGATCGGGTAAATATGGAGTCGCCACCATTCATCGAGTTTGGGTGTGAATGGTCATCCATGGTTTTATCAATTAATTGCAAAATAGTCCAAATCATAAAATTAAGGTGGTCTAACCAGATTCAGGTAAGGGGGTTTACTTGAGAGAGCGGGAAGGTGTTAGGCACCCACTCATCTTCCTGTTCAACCGGTTACCCGGTTCAAAATTATTTGGTCAATTATCTAAAATAAATCAAAATTAATAAAATCTAGAAAATGCCTAAATTAAATAAAGAAAGGAATTAATCAAAGATCTATTCAATTAGAGATTATTACAACCATGTATTAATCAGATTCATCAAATTAATAAAAAGAAAAATGAACATTTAAAACATGCTTTCAAAAATAAAAGAAAGGAAAAGAAAAGAGAAGAAAAATTAAATAAAAAATAAAAAATAAATAAAATACCTGTAGCAATATTCCTTTGCTATCTTCTGCTTTGAGCTCGTTGGTGCGGCTCGGCTTGGGAGGTGACGACAATGGTACTCGGCTTCCAATTGGGCGAGGAAAGAAGCAAAAACTAAAAAGGGGTAAAAACCCTAAGCCAAACTTGGCCTTAGGGTGGTTCAGATTTTTTTGTTTTTATTTATTTTTTTTGGGTTGGGTCTATTGGGTTTGTTTTTTCTGGTTTGGTCTGGGTTGGGTTTTGGTTTATGGGGTTTTGATTCGTGTTGGTTTAATGGGTTAGGGGAGTTTTTGTAATTTTGGGTTTTGCAGGGGGTATTTGTAATGTTTTCTTTTTTTTTTTTTTTGTTTTCTTTTGCACAGGAGAAGAAGAAGAAGACGAATAGGAGGAGAGAGAGAGAGAGAAAGAGAGAGAGAGAGAGAGAGAGAGCAGAAAGAGGGCCGGAAGAGAGAGAGGGAGAGAGAGAGAGAGAAATCTGGCTGCGTTTGCAGCCGAAAAAGAGAGAGAGGAGAGAGAGGGAGGTTTGTGCTTGAAGGGAGAGACGAGAGGAAGAGAGAGAGTGTTGGTCGGGTAAGAGGAATGGTCCTCGGGCCTTGGCCGGAAGTATGCAAGAGGGAGGTTGGTGTTGTGTGGGAAGGAGGAGAGATAGGATTTGTGAGAGAATCCGTGGGTCTCCTCGGGGAAGAAAATGTATGAGGGGGAATGCTTGCTCTTTTTTGGTTGGTTTCCTTGGGGAAGAAAATGGGTGAGGAGGAGAGCTCGGCTCTCCCTCCTTTAATAATTTTTTTTTCTTTTTTTTTTCCTTTGTTTTGAATTTAATTAGAAGTTTTTCTTTCCATTGTTTGAATTCAATTTAGAAACCCTCCCTTTCTTTGAGAGATTTCCTTTAGAATTTAGATCCCCTTTTGAATTTAGAAACCTCATTTTTTGATTTGTTTGAGAATAGAAACCCCTTTTTAGATTCATTTTGAATTTAAAAGCTTTCTTTTTCTTTTGGAGATTTGCCACATGGCAAGTTCTAAAATTAATTCTTTCTTATTTTTGAAATTTGACACATGGCAAATCTTCTTCAGTGTGGAATCCAAATTTGATGTCAGAAAAATATTTCGACCCTTAGATTTGATTGTTTGGCCTGAACGGCCGGATTAGGGGCAAAACTATCATTTTTCCAACAACCTTCAAAATTGACCAAGATTATACTCATTGGAGAGCATTTTGGCTAAGGAATTCAATTTTGAGGTTGAAAATGGATTTATGACTGAGATGAATCAGGTGGGGTCTATTAGGGGTATTTTGGTCATTTCACATGATTTTCAGAGAAAATTGGCAATATGATTGGGGGTTGTTTGGAGATGATTCGAGGATAGTAAAAAGCCAAGCTCAAGCCTCTAGGAGCTGCAACCATCAAGAGAAAGTCGCTCTCGAGCAAATTGAGGTTTTTATAACTGCCCCTCTATGTCAGAATCGCAAGCGATGAATGACAAAGAAAAAAAATGCATAACCCCGATTTGCACGGTTAACAAATGAATTATGCTTAAATCAAGATTATCCTCACATATTGAATTTCTAAGAACTTTTGGAGTGATGAAAATGATATGTTTGTCTTTTTCGGCGGCTTTGCCCATTCGAGAGAAGATAAATAAAGGGTTTGAACTTTCTAGGGCTTGATCCATGCCTAGAAACTTGAAAGAAAGAGTTCAATGTTGCAAATGGTGAGGTGGTATCTTTTGGGGAAGTTCAATACATGAGAGGTAGCATCGATTTTGAGCCGAATTTCCTTGGTGAACTTAGAGATAGGTGAAGACCATGACTTATGGAGTCAAATATGGTCTTCATTTAGCTGCTTCAATGGGTTGGACAGGTCCCAGCCTCATTGATTACTGTGGCATTACTGCCTGAGACCAAGTCTATCTAGGAGACAAGATTTAGAGGAGACAAAAATGCTTTTGACCATGACTGACACTTAGAAATGAATATTCTTTCCTTCTTTTATTGCTCTTCACTTTTGCTTCTTTGACTTCTTCAGGAGTTCTGTTGCGGTTGAATCGGGGCATCTCTTCGTTTACGCCTCTTGAAAGTTTGATTTATCCATGCTGCTTTGTTGAGGGAAAACTTGGATGCATCTCCTAAATGCATTCTTCCAGAGTTATAAGGATATGCTCCTCTGGGGTTGTGTGCTTGTATCTTCTCTCCTTTCACCTTTTGCACCCTGTGATATCTTTGAAAGATGGAGGGAAACATGAGTGATACACATTTGAACAGAAAGTGAGTGCAGAAAAAGGATTTCCAAAATTTTCTTTTCACATCAATATGATCAAGATAATTAAGGTAATTTTATCAGATGAAATACCAAGAATAAAATATGCAGTCAAATATTGAAAAACTTCATCCGTTGGTCAGAATCGTTTAAGCTCATCCCCAATGATTACCAAAGTTATTACGGTCGTCTTCAGCTTTGAGGATCCGACAAAATGTCTAGTCTGGACGAATCAAAACCATTAGAGAAGATAATAGAACAAAGTGCTTGAAAACTTATGATGTCCATGATGAAAAAGTGAGTGACTTTGTTTGATTGATCCATTTGTTCCACTGAGGATGAATTGAGATGTGATAATCTTCTTACCACAAATCCTGACTTTCTCCATATAGGATTGTTCACAAATGGTGAATGATTGTCTCCTTTTTTTTTCTATTTTTTTTTTTTTTTTTGTTTCGAGCGGTTCTCACGAGCTTGGTAAATGTCAAATTCCACATATTTTCTACATTCTGATGATCATATCAATCTTATTTATTTGATTTTCCATTGCTAGCTCTCTTGCCTGTAGTTTCTTTTCAGATTGTCATGTTACTTGAAACCACACATTTCATCATCGCTAATTAATACCAGGTTAAGACATGGCTTTCACTAAATATCTCCTTGATCAAAGAGGTCTTTAAAAGTCGGAGGAAACGTAGGCTGGGTTTAGGGTTCAAGAAAAGATGTTATAAAGCTCAAAATAAATTTTTGTTTGAATAGGTGACTGGGTCTAGCTTGACTTGAGGGCTTAGTCCATTTTCCCCAATGACCTTATATTAAAAATTGCCACAGTTTGGGCAATTCCAGTGACTCCCATCGCATTTTGACATACTTGATAACTCATTTATCATAAATTTTTTTTTTGCCAATATCCTTTTCCCTTCACTTTTTTACTTTTATTTGTCTTACATTCCATTTCATTTTCTTTTTGAAGTACCCAATGTTTGTTTCTCCATTTTATGAATTTCTCATTATTTCCAAGAACTACCCTTGATTTGATTTTTAACTTTTTCCCCAGTTTGGGGTACCTAGTCCCGGTTTGGGTTAAAGAAAAGAAATGTAAGGCTCAAAGGGTTTAACTAGGGATTATAACATTTAAGGTTCAAAAAGAAAGATAGCATCTGATCATTTCAAAGTAACATTTAGCCTCCGTTTGGTAATGCTTATGCTTTCTTGCTGTTTGAAGCAAGAAAGCATAAGCAAATTCTCTGCTTTTGAA
>JAUPMG010185269.1:0-10306 GCA_031762675.1 Pachysandra terminalis
TTTAAAATAATAATATAATATAAAAAAAATAATTTATTAGCTTATTGTTACCAAACTTATGTTTTTGCTTTTTAACAGTAAAGCAAATACTTACCAAACAGTTTTGCTTCATAAAAAAATCTTTTTAAAAGCAGAGAATTTGTTTATGCTTTCTTGCTTCAAACAGCAAAAAAGTATAAACATTACCAAACGGAGGCTTAAGTTATAAGTACTTACATTACCAAACGGAGGCTTAAGTTATAAGTACTTCTGTTATTATTTTTTTCTTTTTCTTTCTCATTGGAGTTTCTTTTACTTTTCAGTTGCTTGCCTTCTTTGCCGAAGCATCTAATGCAGTTTGAGGAGAAAAGGAACTTCCTAACATGGTGACAAAATGCTTTTCTTCTGTCAGTCTTACATTCTTTACAAAAAAGTAAAAAATAAAAATAAATTTTTACAGAAATTAAGAGAGCGAGAGTCATAGATCATACTTTTCTTTGGTGAATTTCATTGTAGGTACAGTAAGATTGAGTAACTTCCCTTTAAATCATTGGTCAAGGAAAGCAAGTAAAAAAGCAAAGGCGAGACATTGCTTCTCCCTTTACTTTTACTTGGAAGAACTTACTTTTAGGCATATTTTAGCCTTCCAAAGGCACAAGTCAAAGTTCTTTGGGACGAACGTCGTCATTCTCTTTCTTGGCATGTAAGGATTTTTTTATATATATAAAACTTTAGGAACTTAAGGTGCCTTTTATCGTGTTATTGTGCTTAGTTTGCACGAAATGTATAATACTTGTGTTTGTGTGATAAGATTTTCGACTAGTGGTCCATGTGTCAAAAGTCGCTGACATCCTCTGAAGTGTAGTCTGTGTTGTTATGTGGAGACTGATGTTATTGAGGCAACTGAGAAGTATTGATGATCTGTTAACATTGGAGACTAACAGAACTGGTTGTGTATTTGTGGACGTAGGCACAATTTATCGAATCATGTAAATTTGTGTCTTTGTGTACTTGATTTTATCTTTATCGTTTTATCTTTCTTTCTTAACAGTCTTAGTAGGAGATATAGACCCAACGCAAGCCTAAACTCAATAAAAAGCCGTTTGCCTATTGTTGGTTGGGATTGTGGAGGGTGAATCAAGAAGACGTGTCGAGAAGGTAGTGTCTAAAGGTCATGAACGAAAAATGAACAGATGATGTCAGGTGTCACCGGAGATTCCTTAGACTTTGTCAAAAAAAAATCAAACTTAGGATGAAATCTCGCTCTCCTATCATACTTAATCTCTATTTAAGCTCCCTTCTGATTATCGCCATGAGAACTCTCTCTCTCTCTCTCTCTCTTTCTCTCTCTTAAATATTCTCTCTATGTTTGGAACCTTGGATTTTAGAAAAAGAAAAAAAAAAAAAAAGTGGAAAAGAAAAGAAAGAAATGATTAATGTTTCTTGTAAATGTTTAGTTGAGATAAGAGATATGGAGAAAAGAAAATCAAATTATTGTGACTTCTGATGACTTTTCAATGAGCTCTCATATATTCCGATAAGGAAATACATGAGATGTCATGGGTTAGGTTGGAGTATTGGAGAGTATTCATAATCTTTCTTAATTTTTTTCATCTTTCAAAATTTTTATCATTTTGAGGAGAAAAGTTTGATCCCCACAAAAAAAAAATTTACTTATTTTTTTATCCTTATCTCGTTCTTCAGTCAACCATGAGAAAGTGATTTCTCTAAAAAAAAAATTGTGAAAAAAGAAAGATAAAACGATGAAGAAGAAATCAAGCACACAACACAATTTTACATGATTCGGTAAATTGTGCCTACATCCACGAATGCACACACAGTTCTACTATTCTTCAAAGTTCAGACTAATCTGGTACAAAGAACAATCATGAAAGTAAGAATAAATATCTTGTAATTAAGGCTAAACATAATAGAAATAGAATTACTATCAGATCTCTAGTTCCTTAAAAAATTTCAGGTCCTTGCAACCCCCACAAGCTCAGCACCGAGCTCTACCAGCGTTCCAATTAATGCTAACAGATCATCAGTACTTCTCGGTTATCTCAGTCTCCACACAACAACCTTTTTTTTCTTTTTCTCTCGAAATCCAAGGTTCCAAATACAACCTAAAGTATCATAATAATACATATATGTTGAAGATTCAAGCCAAATTATTAATAAGAACAGATGGTTAGAGAACATCTAAAAACATACTTCTATTATCAAATATGATTAGTAATTAATCAATTTTAAGTAAATTAACAAGCATTTGTTAAATTTTGACTAGACCTACTTTTTCTTTTTTTTTCGTTGAAAACTTTTGAGTAGACCTAAGCCTGTGAACCAACCCCACTTAAAATTTACTTGAAAGTCAAGTTCAGAGTCTATCCTCCCCCTGACAAATGAACCATCCTAGTAGATACGAAATTCCCATACAAAGAAGAAGCTTAAATTTCACTGTACTTTTCCAATAGACCCAAGAAAGGATGACTTCAGTGAGTGACTTCAGTGAGGTTAATGCCATATTATAAGTTGAAACTGGGCAAAAACTTCTCCATTTGGGCAACTTCTTGGTTATCTTCTCAGACTACATAAAATTAGACTTAATGTAATTTAACAAACGAAAGTACACAGACTTAGAAAATGCCTTTAGGCACAACTACGACTGAAACTCATCTTCCAGTATTTGCTTAGAATCTATGCTACCCACCATCCACATCTTACACAAAATGTCTTTCTTTATCTCATTTTCTACTTATTTTATTATCACGTTGGGAAAAAATAAAAAATTTAAAAAGATTTGTCAACTTTTTTTTTTTTTTTGGTGGAAAAAAAAAGATTTGTCAACTACAGTCTTGTTCTTTTGCCTGCTCAAGGACGTGCTTGACCGTACACATCCCATTTACTCACACGCTCCCATATGCATGCACGTGTGAAATCACAAGAAGCTACACGTGTGTATGATATGATTCGTGTGCTCCCACTTGGCACTTGCATAGGTTGAAGGTGTTTCTCGGCTGGAAATCCTCTACAGTGGGATGGCTACGACCATTCTTAGAGCACCAATAAAGGGTGCCACATGAATAAGATATCTCTATGAATAACGTACCAATGCACCCTTGTTACTCTTATGATGTAGGGTTGTCAGCGAGTCGAGCTAGCTTGGCTCAGGCTCGGGCTTGGCTCGTTTGAGCCGAGCTTAAGCTCTAAAATTAGGCTCACGAGTCGAGCCTGAGCCCGAAAAAAAGCTCATTATTTTAACGAGCTTGGGTAGGCTCGACTCGGTTTGTATATGTGATTATATGTTCATATTCTTATATCTTATATTATGTATTAATATTAAACACACATGTTAATATATTATATTAGATACAATAACAGTTACCAACTATAATGTTAATACAGTTGTATTAATCTAAGCTTTTTTACGATGTCAATCTTTTATAAGCCGAACTTTTTATGAGCCGAGCTATTATGAGCTGGAGTCGAGCTGGGAAAAACTCGGCTCGGCTTGGCTAGGCTCATTTACAGCCTTAACGGTATCTCAATGGTGCTGTAAGGATCGTTGTAGCCATTTTGCTGTAGAGGATGTAAAGCGATATTTCTAAAATTCAAAGTCAACATATAAGGGTCTGATTGTTTCAAAGAATTGGAATTGATGTTAAGAATTGTAATTTCAATTTTAATTCATTGAGAATTGGAATTGTGTAGAATTGAGATTTTCATGATTGGATGTCAACAAATAATTGGAATTCTGAATTTGAATTTTTTCAATTTTTTAAATTTAATTTTTATTATTTTATTATTTAGAATTTTTGCGTTAAATATAAATGTAAATCTAACCGACCGTACATCCATTTGAAATCCACGGGATAGAGAATTGCAATTAACAGCCTCCCCCCTTGAATTCGACAGCTTTAAAATAGCTTACAAATGAATTCCATGGAATTCATGTAGAATTCAAATTCCAATTCCTAAATGCACTCCCAAACGGAAAAATTGGAATTGGTGGTCTCAATTCCAATTCTAGCCTCAATTCCACATTCAATTCCACGAACCAATCGACCCCTAATTGAAATGACAAGTCCTTGGTGCAAATTTAGAGTGTATATATATATATACATATAAATGCCCTAATGACGCTCTGTATTCTAAAACATTTTTGAAATTGGTGCTCTTGCTCTCGCTTTCACTCTACGCTCTGGTAACTTAGCTTTAGCAATTAAAAGTGTGTTTGGTAATACTTGATGGATAAGTGCTTACCTATAAGCAGTAAAGGAAGGCTACCCATAAGGGGAAGCTGTTGAGAGCGGCTCCTCTTATCACTTATGTGGGAAGCAATTTCTAAACTTTAGTAATATCTTCATAATACCTATTTTACCCCTAAATTTTCATAAGCATTTAAATAAATGTTATTTTTAACCTTTAATGATATTTTCTTAATATTTATTTTACCCTTGAAGTTTCATAATCACTTAAATAAATGTATTTACCAAACGCTATGTTTTTCAAGTAAGAAATTTATTGTTGATGTGGATAAGTGCTCCCATTGAGCCACTTATCCAAAAGCACAAGCAGGGCCAATGCAGTGGAAAACCTCATTTTTCATTTTTATATATATATGTACCTTTATTAGTCAATTTCATTCTCAGGTCACACATAAAGTTTCAGTCTTAAAAACATTTGTTATATAATATAAAAGGATTTTTAATGTCTTTTTTTTTATAAAACTTAAGAAACATTAAAAAAAAATTAGACCATCATTGATATATGTGGAAACATAATATATACGTATTACTAAAACTTATACAGGTTAAAATATTGTACACAGTTATTTAATAGGATCTTGTTAAGAAAGAAAGATAAACAAAGAAAAAGAATACAAATGAAGCACGCACGAAACGTTCGACAAAAATGTCCATAGATACACACCAGGTTCTATTATTCACCAAAGCTAAAAAAAAAAAGTGTTACAAAGAGCAATCACACAGAAAGTCTGATAAATACCCAATAGTATAGGGCTAAATATAACATCAAGTGAAATTACTATTATATCCTTTGATAGTACCAAACCCAACCAACATAGTTTTCTGAACGTTCAGACGAGGCTCTATCATCAAACCCAGACTTTTTCCCTGCAACCCTGCGAGTTCAGTGCCAAACCCAACCGATAGAGTCAATCGGGCTTAGACCATTAATACTTCCCGAATTCCTCAATAGCATCAGTCTCCACATAACAATAAATCTCTTGTTAATTGGACCGTCTAGATTGACCAAATCATTCTTTTAAGTGATCAAAATACCTTTCTCAAGACTCACATAGCCCATAAAAGTTGTTGTGACAAAAGAATACCTCTTCCCGTAAATAATAACTAAACGGATTTGTGAGTATTTTCCTTTCATTTCAAAGAATGTGCGTGGGAACCCATCAGGCATAATTGGTCCTATCGTGAAAGTGATGACGTATTCTTGACCAACACACACCTCCCATTAAATTCCTGTAAAATAGAGGACGATTTCTGAACGGTAGACCTATAGAGATGGATGGGAACTAGGGTTTGGTTTGCCTTTTTTATGTTGGGAAATTGTGGACAGGAGTAAACGAAGGATTTGTGTGTAAGACAAACAGGACGTAGTGAGAATAATACGAAGAGAAGAGTACTCCTAACAAAATGTTTAGTTCGGTGGGCCCCATCTAAAGATCGCTTCTGTGATCGTTTATGTCATGCACACAAACCAAATTCACTAACGTCATCCAACAACTTTAGTGAGAGTGTAGTTTTAAGTCCCTGTCATGACGATCTATCGTATCTTTTTTTTTTTGGCATTGCGATATTATTTGGGATAAATTACAGTTACATCTCTTAAGTTTTGTATAATAGCAACAAGTACTTCTCAAACCATGACCATCACAAACATCTCTCATATAATTTTAAAGTATATCACAAGAAGTCCTTTTTTTTTTTTTTTTTTTTTTATATAGTAAGGATCAATAAAGTAGTGCAATATTTGTTTTTTGCTTATAGCAGCATATTATAAGGAAAAAAATATCCTTAAATACCTTGCTTAATGATCTAAAGAATAAAATATATGCTTTATATAGAAGAAGAAGAAAGAAGCTTTATCTTTTTAGCATACTTAAACGTAACGATTGACTGACGAAGGAGTATCATGGTTTCTGTTACCTTCTCTAGTTTTGCCCGACAAAGATATTAATTGTAATGGTTAAGGCTTGAAGGACATTTGTTGCCATTATGCCAAACTTAAAGGGGTGTCGATACAATTTACTCGGAAGTACATTGTTTACAAGATTTTGGTGCTATCGACTACTGATCAATCTACAATGCTAAAAGCCTTATTAACCCTAAACTGGCTTCTACTTTAATCAGAGTAACCGGTTATAGATTCAGTTGCTGTATAGCAACAAGAGATTGGTACCGTAGAAAATCGTAGACGATTTTCTTTCAATTTACCCTATTATTTGGTATAATTGCAATCAACTTATTACGATACTCCTAATCTGTAAAATCAAATGTCTTCGAGCTTGATCCCATGATACAAATTTGGTATACCTAACCTTAATAAGTCCAGGACAAAATATTTCTTTTTCTCTTTTTGATAACCCGGGTGTCCGGGCCAGCTTGCGTCCATCATGACTAATCTCTGGGACCTGAAATTAACGACGAGATAAGCCTCCGGTGGCCCCAAGTGAAACGGCCGCTCAAGAATTGAACCCTAGACCTGGTGTAGGACAAAATCAGATTCCCGATGTAATCACTTTATGATCTAAAATAAATCATGAATTGGAATAAAGTAATCATAAAAGAATAAGAAAAAAGGGTCCAAGGACTAGAACCGTGCATCAAATAAAATTGCCAGCTCAATCTTCCCAAGCACGAGAAGCAAAAACTATGGCAGCGATTGCATTGTAGGAAACAGAATCAAACAGGGAAATTTCGTACGAGTTTCGTACGTAATGTAATGCTGTGGTGCTAAGTCTGAAGAATAGTTTTAATTCTAAGTTCTACTGTTTATAATAATTTTTCTTTGTTAGAGGAAGATTATTTTATGTTTTATTGATTTTTTTTTTTATTTTTTTCAATAGGGCTTTGAATTTGTATATTTAAAAAGAGAAAAAATTTCTGCTAACTCATTACTAGGGGTGCAACTTGGGTTAGGCTAACCCAAACCCAAATCAATCCAACCCAACTTTGTGTCTGTTTGGGTTGATTTTTATAGTAGTTTGGATTGAAAATGCAACCCGGTTTAAATTGATTCGGTTTTGAGTAACCTGACCAAACCCAAACCGAATTAACCCAATTTTTAAACTATATACAAATTATAATATATTCTATATAGGATTTAAAGAATCTCCTTTAAGTTTATGCTATTTTTAAATAGGCCCTTGATATAAAAAGCCAAGGAGCTAATTCAAAAATCATTCTTACATCAGTAGATGTGCATCAAGGGGAGGAGCCCAAGTTAGGGTTTTGCATCTTCAATATTTTGATACTCAAGTTTCAATCTGGCGACAATGGATCATTTTCAGACTCTGCTGTAGGTACTAGGCATGTCGTTCTCTCTCTATCTCTTTCTCTTCAATCTAGCAGGACTCGAATCATCTGCAGACTCTACACTGGTCTTCGTCTACTGGAAGTGTAGCCATGGTTTTTCTCTGCTAGTTCAAAATTTAAATCCATAGAAAAACCTTTGTAGTACCCAAACCAACCCGACCCAAACCAACCCAAAATTACAGTTTGGGTTGGGTTGGGTTTAGGGTTTCCAAAAATATTTTGGTTTGGTGTTTGGGTTGCAAATTGGGTTGGATTTGGGTTGACCTCCAAGGAGGTCGGGTTTGGGGTCGGGTTGATCACCCCAACCCCAAACCGACCCAAGTTGCACCCCTACTCATTAAACTCAGGATTCTCAGTATTTTTATTTTATTACATTAGTTCTAGAAAAAGCAAAATTCTATTTCAAATTCTCTCCTTTCATCTTGATTTTTCAGTAAATTACATTCACACCCCATTGGGTTTGGCATAATGGTACAAGTAGTACCCTTCAAACCTTGGCCATCACAAACACTTCTCTTATAATTTAAAAGTATGTTACAACAAATTTCTTCCATTAGTAACAGTCAATAAAGTAATAGAATATTTGTTTTTTGCTTATAATAGTGTATTTTAAGGTAAAAAATATCCTCCTTATATACAATTTTTTGGTGATCTTAAGAACAAAATAAGTGCTTATATCGAAGAAGAATGAAGTTTCGTAACATTGAAAATTGTAAAAACCTCATCTATCTCTTATAATTATAGGATAAATTAATAATTTAATTTTCTATCCTTTTAACATACCCAAACATAATATTATGATCAAATGATCAGCTTTTGTTTAGACCTCCTCTAGTTTGGCCCAATAAGGGTATTGGTTGTAATGGCCAAGGTTGAGGGGGTACTTCTTGCCATTATGCTAAATCTAAACGTGTTTTACTATAATTTACCTTAACTATATATGCATATATATGATCGGGATTCTCTCAAGTTTCAATCACTTGTTAGTTGATTTGAAACCAATCATAATATGACACGTGTAATATAACCTAATTAAAATATATTTAAAAATTTCAAGCACAAAAATTGAAAATAAAATCACTTTACGTTAATATTGTTGTGACATTTTTATCCGACATGTCGTATTCTGATTGGTTCCAAATCAACTAAGAAGTGATTCTAACTTGAGAGGATCCCGTTCCATATATATATATATATATATATAATTAAATTAGTAGTAACCTTCTTCTTCTTTTTTTTGGCTTCCCAAAATATCTCCAGGCTTTTGCTCAGGACTACTCTTCCGAGGTATGGTCGGGTGCCAAGGGGGGGACCTCTCCCAAGAAAATTTGCTGCGTCCACAAGGGCTCGAACTTGAGACCACTTGCTTAAGCCACCAGAGCCCCTTCCACTCAGACCACTTTCTTTAAGTTTTTCAATAGCTTTTCACCGCCCAAAACGAAACAAAAAAATAGTAAAATCAAATAATTAAACTAATAATTGATACATTTGATCTCTTCAATACGATATATTAATTAATGGACCTTAATATTTTTTTATGACATCATAACACATGTCACAAACCCTTAATGAGCTTTTATGGCAGGAGAGAAGCCTCTGTGTTTTCCCAATTATTTAAAAAAAATAATAATAATAGGTGTTTTGGATCAAGGGACTTGTCTGAAAAAACAGGTAAATGAGGTAGCTTACTACAATTACAAGAAACCGTATGGGTTTTAACTTTCTACGTACCCTTCATATATTAATTATGGTGTCTACCCAAAATACAACTGGTTCATACTACATATTCACAATCAGCTCATCTGACCTGTCGATAGAACGAAATCATAATGATTAGTCTCCTGATCAGACGGTTGCAATCAATTGTACCAATCTTCGTTTCCAAGTTATGGAATCAGCATATTAGACGGCCAAGATTTAATAGAACACGTCACAGTCAAGCAGCATCGGAAGGGATAGTGTGAGGAAATTTCGAAAACTGTTAGTTTACTTATTAGCCGTAATTAAAACATATTTTTCAAAGAAAGAAAGAGGTGGTCACCGTTCTCTATGTTGGGGCGAGACATGCCTTTTTAAGCGATTGAAGCGCTCAAGAGAAAGAGACTGAAAGAGGGAAAAGAAAGAAGCAAGAGCAGCAGAGCCTCCGAACAAAGACTCTTTTGAAGCTCTCTGCAAATCTACTAATCTGGTTATCGGAACCCTAAATCTCATATATTCCTCTTCTTCTTCACAATCTTACAAGTGTATTCATAGATTGCTACTTCGTCTCCCTCGCTATACAGATCTTTTTTCCTTTTGTTCTTCCTTTGTCGTATTCGTGAATTGGAAGTTGAGATCCTGAGGAATTTCTGGAATTTTGAATCTGAAGTCTTAGTTTTGGATCGGTAGTTGAAAATCATCGATTTCTGCGGAATTTACGGGAAGTTTATATATTTATTTTCTTAGTTCTTCGTGTTTGCGCCTTTTTGTTTTTGGCTTGATCTTCTTTTAGGGTTCCGTTTCACTGAATCCTGATGGGGAAAGGGGGAGAAGATTACGGGAGACGAGAAAACAGTCGCCGTAATTCCTCCGACCCGGAAATCTACCCGGCGTGGGCGAAAGACGTATCGGATTGTGAAAAGAATTACGGAGTGAACAGAGATTTCGGCTTGACATCTGAAGAAGTGACGAAGCGGCATCAGATCTATGGTTGGAACGAGTTGGAAAAGCATGAGGGACCGTCAATCTGGAGTCTGATTCTTGATCAGTTCAAC
>JAUPMG010185280.1:0-10305 GCA_031762675.1 Pachysandra terminalis
TTAACATCAGTATCGAATTTCATATAAGCTGAAATTAGGGTTTACCATTAACCTAATAGAATGTAACATATTAATCAAAGAGAAATCAAGGAGAGGCATTAATATGGAAATAGATCAAAGTTAGAAATGAAAGAAGAACAAAATCGATCGAGATGGAAATAACTTACCCTGAGCAGAAACTAATGGTTGGAGAAGGAGAAGCTGGTAGAAACTAATCGTTGGAGCTTGTCGTCCTCGTCGAAGACGGCGAGAGTGCCGTCAGGAATCACGTCCCCGATGAGAAGAGGTCCTCGGCGTCGTTGGAGTTGGGATCTCTCATGGAGAAGAAGAACCTTAGAGATTTTGGCAAATTTTGATCGAAAATCAAATGGAGAAGAGAGGTTTTGGTTAAGGGTTTAATGATGTAAATAGAAAAACTTAGAAGGCCTAAAATGTAAAATTAAAAAACTCTCTAAAGGGTATTTAAGGCATTTGTTGTTTTCAGCTTAAAATCTGCCCCAAATCATAAATAGTTTTAGAGAGTCTTCCTAAACCCTACAACAACTTGGTCAATGGCCCAAATCATAATTGACCAAGTGTAGACTTCCCAAACCCTAATTTTGCCAAGAAGATATCCAATGACAACCTTATCATAGTTTTTTTTTTTTTTTTTTGTTCTGTATACATGCCTAAGAGACAACCTTATCAATTTTTTTAACTAAGTCAAAAGCTGGTCCTTACAAACATCTAGAGAGGGCCATTATTTCTTTGGAAAATTTCAAGCACATGTTCATGATTTGAACACTTGCTTAAGGTACTTGTTCAAATCGACTACAAGCATCAGTGCATGTCTTCTTTTATACTTGTAAATTTTTTCTAACACCTTTTATTTTAGCATCATGATTCTCTTTAAGGAATCGTCTTCAAGGTTGGCACGATGGAATATGACCATTGTCGACAATGATGACAAGATTATAGAATATGGGAAAATTTTTCCTATCTTTACACCAGTCATTGGGTCCTTAGCCCTGAGACATTCTGTTTCTGAAAACCCACCTCATTTGATTCAATGGATGACTATGTCCCCTGAAGAGTTATCTAGTCTAGAAACATCAGGTTCAAATATTGTTTTGGATGCAAAAGCCTTATTGCTGGTGTCTTCTTATCACTCAGACTTGGTCCAATCAAAGGTCTTTGATCTTCAATGGTGGACAACATCCACAGAAGAGCTAACTGGCCCGAAAATATTAGGTTCGAACATTATTTCGGGTGTAAATGCCTCATTGCTAGAGTCTCTTCATCATTCAGACTCAGTCCGATCAAAGGTCTTTGATCTTCTTGGCTAACATTTTACCACAAAGGAGGCACGCTGGGGAAGTTCCTTTAAGCTATACGCTTGCTTCTCTTATAATGAAGAATGGGCTAGAAGAAATCCTTAGCTGATGCTACGACACTTTGAATAAGATCGCATTGTACGCGTCCCTTTTCAATTACGATCAGAATGCTAATGTTCTTAAAGCCTCCTATGAATCGTGGTGCCCGTCCACTAACACCCTTCATGCTTTGATGGGTGAGTTTTCCATTTCATTGTGGAATTTGCATCAGATTGGAGGATTTTCTCTCACTAGTTGCTTTTATGATGAGGTTGTCCCAAGGGTTGAAGAATTGATGGGAATTAATGAGAAAAGGAAACCATTTCCTTCCTAAGTCATATTTTTTGATCAAATCAAATATTTGCCTTTCTTCAGCCAATGTAATGTTTGATTTAACGAATAAATTGCATTCTCTTTTTTAGGCTCATTATAGAAAAAATAGGAACATCATTTCATTCTAGCCACTTTATTCAAAAAACGTCGGTAAATGATGATGATTTGGACTGGATCTGGAGTAACTTCCCAGGTTGCTGTGGTGACCTATGTGGGCGAGTGTGAGTGGGCGGGTGCGCGATGCACTGGGCGAGCTACCGGTTGCACAATCCCACATTGCCTGGGCAAGTGAAGGTGATGTACTTATATGTATATTCACACCCAACTATGACACAAGGCGTTTTAAAGCCGTGATGGCTGTGAACCCAATCAGAACTCCGCAGTTAAGCGTGCTTGGGCGGGAGTAGTACCAGGATGGGTGAGACCCCCTGGGAAGTCTGATTCGGGTGAGTCATTACAGTTGCCTACATACCCGTGTAGGGATTAAGTCACACGTAGTTCATTTGGTTGTTTAGGCCGCCCTTTCGAGTTTTCAACCTAAAGTTTTTTTTTTGTGCTTTTCTTTTTACTAGACTGCCCTTATGGGTTTTCACCCTAGCAGGCTTTTTTATGTGCCTTTCTTTTTGCCTAAACCGCCCTTTCGAGTTTTCGGCTTAGCAAGCCTTTTTTGTGCCTTTCTTTTTTCCTAGACTGCCCTTTCGAGTTTTCTCCCTAGCAGGCTTTTTTTATGCCATTCATAGTTTAAATTCTCATATGCGTCAAGAGTATCATGCAGTTTAGCCTCATACAACAAGGAGCAACATTGTGTCCTTAGGCATAGTACCTTTTCAGAAACTTCCCACTGATCGGACCAATCCTTTGTCCATCCTCTGCAACCAATTCGTAAGCATTGTTGGTGTAGACTTCTCGAACCACATAAGGCCCATCCCACTTTGATACAAATTTTTCACCAATTCGATGGGTGGTGATGATGGGTCTTCTCACGTCTCAAACCAAATCACTCTTTTGAAAAGAACATGGTCAAACCTTCTTATTGAAGACTCTGGAGAGGAGGCTTGGTAACAGGTTATGCGTTGTTGTGCTTCTAGTCTTTTCTCATTCAACGCCTCTAATTCTGCAAGGCATAAATGCGCATTTTCTTCATCAACCAACCCTTCTTGAACCGCAATGCATAGCGAAGGGATTTGACATTTGAGTGTATGTAGTAGCTTGCGTGGGCGTCTGATGTGTTGTCCGATATGCCCAAAGGGCTTCCCCAATTCTCTCACGCCAATATTTTTTCGACCTTGAAACGGCTTTCTTAAGCAAGTTGTAGAGTGTCTTTTTGATGGCTTCAGCATGACCGTTGGAAAAGAGCATTGTACATGGACGAATTTCTTTGCTTCATATTGAACTTTGTGAAGAGTTGATCCATGGAGTTGTTATAGAAAGGTTTTTCTTTTTCATTGAGAATGTAATGAGGTACTCCATATCGATATATGATATGATTCCAGATGAAGTTGACAATTCTTTCCTTCTTCACCCCTTTAAGCGAAATCGCCTCATTCCATTTGGAGAAATAGTCTGTTACTGCCAGAATGTAATGATTCCCACTTGATGACTTTGGTGTAAGAGGTCCAACTAAATCGAGCCCTCATGCATTGGAAGGCCAAGATGCTTTGGTTGGATGCAATAGTTTCAAAGATTGATGTATGAAGTTGCCATGAAATTAGCAGTCTTGACATCTCTTAGCATATTCCATGGAGTCTCGCACCATCGTTGGCCAATAGTACCCTATCCTCTTCACTTGAAAGTGCAGTTTAAGGACCGATTGATGAGCACCATAAATTCCAGAGTGCCTCATCAAGGGCTTGGACTGCTTCTTTCTCTCCAAGACACCAAAGGCAGAAACCATCAAAAGACCGCCTATACATTGTACCCTTGTAATAAATAAAATGGGATGCTCGACGTCTTCTATTTGTCTTATGCCTTGGGTTCTCATGTAGCCTCCCATGTTCGAGATATATGATGATTTAGTATCGCCAATCATTCATTTCTATTATAGAAATAGACATGGATCTGACCTCCTCAAATTGTCTTGGGATTGGTGGTAGCACCCATCTTTGGCAAATCGGGACATTCACCTCTTTTGATTCCCCAATTTCCAGTGTCGTCGCTAGCTTAGCAAGGGCATCTGCTTGCTTGTTTTATTTCCTGGGCACATTCTCAAGAGTGATTGTTTCAAGCCTGTCAATCAATTGGGTGGCATATTGAAAGTATGGTACCAAGTCTGGTTTCTTTACATCATAGTGAGTCAACAACTGACTCACTATGATTGTGAGTCAACAACTGACTCACAATCAACTTAGAATCTCTATATATATTGACTTGTGAAATTCCCATCCCGAGAGCCATTTCAAGCCTATGATGAGAGCTTGATACTCTACAACATTATTTGAGAAAATTTATCCAAAGGTGAAGGCATATGGAAACCGTCACGACCTGGGACGTACGGACTTATTTTTCCAATTCCCGATTCGCGACTATCGTTTGTAATCACACAGTTTATGGTTAATTAAAAACCAATCATGTCTGTAACAGTTTTATCAGAGTAATCTGTAGCAGAAGCAACTAAAACAAACTATACATTAACTTGAAACTTAATGCACACATATACCTAGAGGGTATAGCACCATTCGTGGAGCAAAATGAACCAATTCAGCAAACTTTGCCTTGTATTGCACCACCGTCATGGTGCCCTGAACTAACTGAAGGAACTCCATCTCCTTTTGATCCCGAATTGAGTCTAGAAAATATTTCTTGTAAAAGATATGCAGAAATCCATCCCTAGTCCTTGGTGCATCTCCCACTCTCTTGGCCATCCTCCACCAATGCTCTACCTCACCCTCAAACATAAACGTGGCCAATGCCACCCTCTTGTCCGCCGAACACTCCATCACCTCGAGAATATTCTCAATACTCATTACCCACTTTTCAGCCTCTAGTGGGTCAGGTAGTCCACGAAAAACAGGTGGAGTGAGCTTCTTGAAATGTTCCACTAGGGGATTACAGGGGTTCCCTTCAGGTTGGTGCACATGCTCCATGTTCTGTTGTGCTTGAGACTATAGGATAGCATTCTGATGGACTTTTTGCTGCAGTATTGTGTTATATTGTATTTGTTGCTGCAAGACTGCAGACATACTCTCGATGGCCCTAACAATCTTATCCTCCCTCTCATCATCCACCTTTCTAGTATTATCAACAGAGGCTCTCCGTCGATAGATCTTTCTTCCTAACATAAATAAAACAAAATTTCAGAACATAGTTAGTCTTAGGACTATAATTCTAAGTCTAGCCTAATACTTTGAGACTTAACCTAATGCTCTGATACCACAACTGTCATGATCCGAGACGTATGGACTTATTTTTCCAATTCCCGATTCGCGACTATCGTGTGTAACCACACAGTTCATGGTTATTTAAAAACCAATCGTGTCTGTAATAGTTTCATCAAAGTAATCTATAGTAGAAGCAGCTAAAATAAACTATACATTAACTTAAAACGTAATGTACACATATACCTACAGGGAATAGCAAAATAGTTGTTACACACACTATACAATCTTTCTCTACAACTCCCTTTCTCTCAAAGTAAACAAACGTGATATTCCTCTCTACTCTCTAAGATCTCCGCCTCTAGCTGACTTTCTAGCTGATCATCCTCTCCTAATACCTCCCCTTCGTGTCAGACTCGGAAAAATTTTAGGAAACATTTTTATGAGAATAAATTCCCAGTAATTAATAGTCAATGAAAACAAAACTTTACGAGAAATTATGCTCTTTGAAACAATAGTTATAAATCACAATTTTAAACGTAATGGAAATAAAAAATATGCAGTATGAAGCATTCTAATAATCAAACATGACATTTTAACTAAAATATAAATAAAATAACCAGAACACACATATAGATGTTCATGTTGGCACAGACACCTTGGTGCCTTCCCATAGTAGCTGGCACTACGGCACAGCTCACTGACGTAAGGCCCACGATAAATTCAACTTGCTATAGGAAATTAAATATACATAAGTCACTTTGATGTCATGACTTGGAAAGGGTTCATGACCATCAGTAAAGACTGAACAGAATCCACATTGATCAGATAGGATAAAACGGTCACTTGAAAGGACTCCAAAACATCGCTCATCAGTCGGCATCCAAATAAACATCATAAACTCGTCATATATTTCACAATAACATAGCATGGATATAGTAGCCACACAATGGCCTACACCCATATATCGGCACAAAGCCACGGGCATATTTTCCCACATAGCACACATCTTATACGTATGCAAATTATGCATATATTGAGACCGTCAAACCTGAGAAAATGTAGTTTTATAAAAATGTCATCGATAGCTTCAATCAGCCAATGTGCTCCCTCGTTTAACCGAAGGTGCTAGAAACTCAGAAATATAATTTTTATAGTAAAGTTCAAATCTGAACTTCAAAAACAAAATCACAGTTTTCAGGAAAATCATCGAATCTGAACTACAAACCAAAATTTTAATATTTATGGAAAACATCAAATCTAAACTGCAAACCATAATTTTAGTATTTAAGGAAAACATCAAATCTGAACTGCAAACTATAATTTTATTATTTAGGGAAATCATCAAATCTGAACTGCAAACCAGAATTTTATTATTTAGGGAAATCATCAAATCTGAACTATAAACCAGAATTGTAGTATTTAGGGAAATCACCAAATCTGAACTGCTAAAATAGAATTAAAGTTTTGTAGAGCAACTTCAAACCTAAACTAAAAAAAAGTAGAAGATATAATTGACACTAATCTAAGCATAAAAAAAATATATTCTAAACCCTATTAATTTTATTCTTTGAATTCCAAAACTAAATATATAGTATTATTACTTACAGATTTAGGCTAAAATCCTAGCTTTGATTTCCTTCATAATCATCACCATCATCTTCTTCTTCTTCTTCTTCTTCTTCTTCTTCTTCTTATTCTTCTTCTTGATGTGCTACAATTTTTCTGCTCTCTAATCAGTTTCTACAACTATTAAAACTAATCTAACTTAAGTATTTTTATACCTATTCACTTAATAATTTAATTAGTTTTGTTAATTTTTACTAATTAGATAGTTAAGTGTAATTTTACACAATTTATTTAACCTAGATTATATTAATTAATTGGATTTAATCTTTAAATAACCTTTATTAACACATGTCCCCATTCTATCACCTTCAATGTCACATGTCATCATTTAGGTCTTGTACCTTTTGACTCACATTTGATGGCATTTATGAAATTTTCATATTACAAATTTAACCTTCCTTTATCACTTAGTTACAGGAATGTCATTTCATTTATTTTCCTCTATATCCTTCAATTACCATATAGCTTACCTCTAGGCTTGTAATGCATTCTCACCAATCGCATGTACCCTTCATCATGCTTGGTGCGTAATTAGACTTAAGAATTACATAACAAAAATTTAAGTCAAATTATTTAATTACTAATCACATATATACATTTATATGCGTACTTATATATAAATTTAGGTACATCCATCATCTATATTACCATTAGTGTAGATATTGGTTAATATACTCACTAAGCAAGACTACATTACACATGTAATTAAAATCAATTATAATTAGCATTTAATTAAATTTCAACTCATTATAGCAACACTTGCCTCTGAGGAGAAACAAAAACTACACCTGCCTAGCACCATCACATCATGCCGCACCGTCAAAGAACATCATCCACGGTGCATAGGTATTGATATGGAATACATCTTCATCAGGAAAGTCTTATGGTAGTTCCCAGTCATCTAGAATAGGGTGATCAGACAAAAATTCCGCCAATGCTTAACCCTTAATGGCCCTTTGAGGGACATAGAAAATCTCAAATTCCAAAAGCAGGAATGCCCATTTAGCCAGCCTCCCTGACAATAAAAGTCAGGACATGATGTACTTAAGTGATTCTACCTTTAAGATTAGCATGACTGTATAAGCAATCATAGAATGTTGTTGCTTTTGAGTGGTAAAGAAATGTGCAAGGCAGATTTTCTCAATCGGTGAGTAGTTCAATTCAACACCGACAAAGGTTCAACTTAAGTATTAAAGGGCATTTTCGCTTCCTTGTTCATTCTTTTGTGCAAGTAATTCCTAGAGACTGGTCTTCTGCTATGATATAGAGAATCAATGGCTTGCGTAGTACAGGGGCTGCGAGCACAAGATGACTTAAAAGATATTTCTTAATGCTATTGAAAGCAGTGCTACAAGCTTGATCCCATTCAAAGGGTGCATCCCTTTTCATCAGCATGACAAACAATAAACCTAAGATTTTTTCCTGATGTAACACCAAAATCACATTTAAGGGGAATCATCTTTAGTTGGTACCTCCAAAGCCAATTGAAAACCATTCGAAGGTCTTGCAAAAGATCTTTCCTCTGCTTGGACTTAGCTACCAAATCATCCACATAGCATTCAACTTTCATGTGGAGTATGTCGTCAAAGATTCTTTGCATTGCCCGCTGGTAAGTTGCACTTGCATTCTTTAAATCAAAGGGCATCACTTTATTACAAAATATACCTTTTGGGGTACAAAACGCTATAAGCTCTTCATCCCTTAGTGACATCCTGATCTGGTTGTACCCTTTTGAACCATCCATGAAGGAAAGAGCTTCATGACCAGTAGTTGCATCGACCATCAATTTTGTGATTGGTAGGGGAAGTCATCCTTTGGACACGCGTTATTTAGATCTCAAAATTCAACACATACATGAATTTGTCCATTCTTTTTCTTGACTGAACAATATTCAAAATCCATATTGTATATTTCATTTCTCTTATGAAGTCGGTTTCAATTAGCTTACTGACTTCATTCTCTACCTCGGAACAAGATCAGGTCAAAAGCGCTGTTGGGCTTGTTTAATAGGTCAAACTCCATCTTTGACGACAAGGTGGTGAACTGCAAACCTTATGCTCAAGACCTTGCATTTCTTTGTATGTCAACACGTATGCATCCTTGTACTCTATCAAGAGTTCAACATACTCATTCTCTTCTTTAGACGACAAGAGTGCACTAACAAAGATGAGTCGAGCCTCGTTTTGCATCCCAAGATTGATCTCTTTGAGCTTATCCACTATGGCTTGCCCACCATCTTCCATTTCTGGGGGAGTATCATCAAGTTCATCATCTGATGATGACCCTGAACTTGAGTCATCCTCGATGGTAACATGATACGAAGATGATACCTCCATCTCATCGATCTCTTTTTGGATTTGAGACCTGAGCACAATGGTGTGATGCTTAAATTTAAGTAGTCCATCAATATTTATCACCATTATTTATCAACACTTCATACGTGATGGGATCAAACTTTGGGGTTCCTTATCGCCTTTCGCTTCTTTCTTTCCTTTATGTTCAACATTTGGTTTAGCTTGCTTTTGAAGGAATTTGACTCAGGGTCAAAATTCGATTTTTTGCAAGGTGAACCGAGTTTCCCTCAGTTAGAGGGGTCCTACTTAGTTACTCGAACACAGCGAGATGGGGAGTGGGAACCCTGATTCAGTCAAAGACTGAAGTCCGAGTGGCTGGCCGTTTGTTGTTTGACTTTTCAATCACTTCTTCCTTGATGTGGTATATCATCACCTTATCCTTCCTTTCCTTTCTTGAAATTCACACTAGTTGGAAAAGGGTAAACCCAACCCCTTGTCTATATGCCTCCACCGCATATCCCTTTTGCTCGTGCTTCCATTGGGTATCATTGTGCCCGTGGGTCTTTTGGCCCGTGGCCTTAGGACTGAGTTCTCTCAATGCGTTTCACTCTACAAAATCATATCTAGCTTTGGCCAACAACTTATAGGATACTAGATTAAACCTTCACTAGTTTTCTTTGCATGAAGGAGCTCGGGTTCAACATAAGACTTGCAGAAAGATCTAATAAAACCTAATAAGTGCCTAGCACTTACCATTTTAACCTAGTTATTCATGATTATTAGTCTTTCTTGCCAAGATTAATTAAGAGAATTGATGCATTTATTTGTCTTTTCAGGTTAGGTGAAGATGGAAGAAAACTGGCTTAAAAACAAGCCTAATTGAACCTGAAAGGAAACAAGTGCCAAAGCTGGAGATGAGGAGCAACTGGAGCTTCAACATATGTTAAGAAGATGAAGGAGATGTGTTCCAGAGAAACCCAAGAGAAGCCCCAGAAAATGGAGTTCGAAAGCGGAAGAAATATCGAAGAAGTCTGCAGAACAGAGTACCAATCGATCGCCAGAAATTACCGATCGTTCGGCTCCCGATCGATCGGCAGACTAGTAGCGATCGATCGCCATCGACAGACCCAATTTTAGAAGGACTTCTATTTCGCCTCCAACTCTCTCGCGATTCTCACGCGGCTTGGAGGGGTTCTTTTAGGGTTTATTGGAGGGAGTATTTAAGAGAATTTTAGGGAGGACTAGGGAGAGGAGACACGAATTTGAGAAAATAATTTTAGGGTTTTTGTTTTTAGTTAGGGTTTCATTTTGTTTTTGATATTCATTGGATTGGTTTGGAGATTGAAGCTGGGATGAACTTCATGGAGTTAATCAATGACGAAT
>JAUPMG010185301.1:0-10305 GCA_031762675.1 Pachysandra terminalis
ACTACAATTTTACTGTCACCCAATGAAATGCAGAAGAAATTCGATACTCTCACCTATGGAAGGACGAGCCAGAAGGGTGGAAACGCAGAGAGGGTTGAGTTTGCATTTGCAACTGCACAGGAAGTTCATGTGTTGGGTAAAGGATCCAGAGAAGAAAAACCAGAGGAAAAAGAGAAAACAAGCAATGAAGCCTTAAGAATGAAGCTTTGGGAAGTATTGGGAACTGCTCCTTCTCCAAAAGAGCATAGTTCAGACTTCCAGACGCTTGATATGGGTGCTGAGAATTTGAATCAGAAGGGTTGTAAAATCGTCAAGCCTAGACAGAACTCGGACACCATAGAGACTGATTCTGAAAATCCTGATGAAACTATTAGAAGACCAGTGACTCGTAGTTTGACCCGAAGAAAAGTTCCGACTAAAGTGCAACCAAAGTTGCAGAACAACGATAAGAGTGGAGGAAAAGTACCATCTTCCTTTAGCTATAAATGGAAACATCAAGAGAAGAATATATTCTCATTTGAAGCACCAGCGCCAGGGGGCTTAAATGTAACTGGTGGTTCTTCCATGTCTAAGAGAAAGAAGAATGGAAGGGTTAGTAGTAGAATCAAGCCACACAAGATTTTCTTTCCTGAAAAAGATGACGCAGATAAGATTCAAGCCACTAATAAGTGCCAAATACCACCACTTGCTGACAAAACATCATCACGTGGTAACAGAATGGGAACCTTTCACAGCTGTCTTTCTGAGAAGAACAAAGGATGCATCCCACAAGAAAATGGAGGCATAGAGGGAAAGTTGCATCATTCTCCAGTAATAAAGCATGCAGATCAACAAAGGAATTTTGGCAAACTATCATTACAAGAAAATGCAAATCAGCAACATGGCTTTGATAGCCCATTTTTAAAAAAGAATGTGGACAAACAAGATGATCTCCAGAGTCCGACATTTGTTATGAAGACACCCATCAAAAGCTGTTCGTCTAACCCACCATCACCTAAAAGCAACCCATTAGAAGAGGGTGTCCACAGTCCTGCACTGGTTGATACGAGATTTACCATAAAAGGCTTCCTTCACTCAAGTACTTTGCAGACTTCAAGAGCAGGTTCTTACGTAGTGGAAGAAGCACATACAGAATCCTCTGTATCCTTATTACTTACCGTTTTTGTTGTTGATCACTTGATTGTTTTGGGATCTGTTTGCAGGTTTCGGAGCTGTGTATGGATTTCTGTTTTTTCCTTTTTGTCTTTCCTTATCGATCTTCTAGGATGATATCAGGGACCTAAAGGAGTCACCTGTCAGGGAATCATCACCTGTTATTGGAAAGAAAGATGCAGAATATGGTCCGTCTCAGTCACCATCTAAAGGGCAGGATACTGAGAGCTCTGAAGAAGATTTGCCCATGAAAAAAGGTTATATGTAATTCCATATGTGTACATGCAGAGATGACTATGTGCTTGTATAGATAGACACTTAAAACATACATGAATTACTGGAATACATGGATAACATTCATCAACTTCATATAAGAATATTTATTCTAAAATAGCTATTTCAACAAAAAAAAAGTTTCTGATAAATTGCATTTCTAAATATTTCTAAATTTATATTAAAAATTGTAATTAAGTTGCCTAGTTAGCATGACTGTTGTAGCTCATCACAAACCTTTACTTCTCTTATCTTTGCATTCATTGCTTGCTCGACAATCTTCTATCAATATCGACAAGCTTGTTACTGACAGATCCATGTGCTTGAAATGTTGAGACTGAAAAGAGTTGCTTTTTGCCATTGCTCTTTTCTTTGCATACTGAATAATTGTTGTGAAAAGGATGTACCTAGGTCCTTTACTTCAAATAAATAATTTATGTTGTTTTGGTAATCATCAGCCTCAGAATCACAATAGAAACTGGGCTCAAGCTTCTGTGTTATGTGCATATACGAACTCAAAGCTTGTCCAGTCCTTAATTAATTTGAGGCTGTAAACTTGTGCATGTGAACTAGCTAATTCCCATCTATTAGCACCCTCACGTGTTTCCTATATCTTGCATTCCTGCAAGATCCATATGGGTCATGTCATTCATCTCTGGCACCAAATTATCATAGCATCCAGACAATGATGAAAGATCTTTCACTCGTTCTTTGATATTGCTAATGTCTTCTTACCTGGACCTTTTGTCATTTATATTTTCAGATTTCTTAATTCTGATTGTTGATAAACCATGGAAGAGAGCTAAAACATTTAGAGCAAATAGGTCCCTGACAATTGACACACTTATTCCGAACAAATATAAACTATTACACAATCAATCTAGACATGAATATTATATAGGGATGGTTATGGTTGCACAATAGGTTAGTGACAAGAGGATTCTAGAGGCTTATTAGTGCAAGGCATACTGAATGTCATGCTTGAACAAGGCTAAGGAAATAGGCCCTCAAATGTCTAAATGTTTGCAGAAGTTTTCCATTAAGCAATGGTTACGTTTCGGGATGCTGTACTGAATAACAGAGGTAATGATACTTGGATTCCAGTGAGGAAGAAATTCTACAACTGATGGAAGAAACCATCTGTGGTGAGTGAGACTATTCAAATTCAGAGGAAATGCTTCGAAGTTGAAGGCTTTTCTAATGGTCGATTCCAATCCTTGCGTGTTACGAAGATAAGTAGAGGTCGAAGTTGCTTGGTTCTGTTTGAAGGGGGAGGTGTTCGCTGGTTCAAGAGCATGCTTGAGCAAGCTGAAGTAGCTGGTGAAAGGAGGGGAGAATTGGGGTCAGTGCGCATGGCTCAATGGACAGGAGTTGCTGAAATCAACAAAAACACCGGGGGTCGTTTCTTGAAGATTTTGCAAGTAGCTATGTCGGGAAAGGTTAAATCTCTGTTTATCCCCAGGTCCAAAGCTTCTAAGGGGTGGGGTTGTTTTGTTTCTGTTGGAGGCAGAACTCTGGGGGAAGTGTGGGGTCAGGAAGAGCAGTCAGTAATGGTAGAAGCTGAGGAGACTGCTAGGGGGGATCGGTCGGAGCTGGAGGTTGTTTTTGTGCGAGAACTACATATTAGGGAGGGTGACAGACACTGGGAATATACCTACCATAGAAAGTACGCAATCTAGCGAGTTTGATCCGTTTGTGAGGAGGTTCCCACTGCTATGTGTTTCTTCTGAGCTAGTTTGCTGGCAGAAGGTTGGGCAGGGATTGAAGGCGCTGTTTGAAGAAGATGTTGTCTTCAAGATTTTTCCAGTGTCTGTTAAGGAAGCTGTTATCTTCTCTCAGTCTTGTGTCAATGCTAACATATTACTCTCTCTGGGTAGTTTGCCTGGGATGGGGATGCTGAGATTCCAGGAGTGGCTCTCGGAGTTCGCCGGAGGCGCTGGTCCAGTCTGCGAGGGAGGGCTGTGGATTGCGGTTCGTGGGCTCCCTGTGTGTTGTTGGGCTGTAAACGCTCTTCATAATATTGGTGATATTTGTGGTGGTTTGATCCCTTTCGATTATGGTGAGCTGGGCGGTGCTCTCCTTCTCAACGTGGCGGAGGGTAGGGCACACAGGATCCCCCGATTGGTGTTAAGTGCGAAACTTTTATTGATATTTGTTCCCTTGAATCTTCATTCAGTTATCAGAGAGATGCTGTTGGATCTCACTTCTCCTTTGAATGAGGTTGTGGTGGGTAAGGACGATGATGGGTCGATTGGGGCGAGCGGGTCGGGCGGATCCATCTCCCAGGGTAATTTTTTTGAAAGTGTGTCAGTAGGTTCAGTTCTGCCTTTACGACAGGTGGGCTCTAATTTGCTGGGTTTGGTCAGCCCAGCGGAATTGGCGGCTGATGCCTGGCCTCCTTCTACGACACGGCATGCCACGAGAGTGGTTAGGCAGGGGCAGGCGTTGGATGTGGGACAGGCTGACGCGTGTCCGGTTGGAGCTTCGCTTGCGGGCCCTAGCTTTGGACCGTGTGGTCCTTGTGTTGCGCCTAGCGGTGGGTCGGCCCATTGGTTGGGTTCGGTTGTTGGACCCAATCTCACTGTGGGTCTGACGGACGACCCCTCTTATTGTAAATCTTTTGGGTCGGGCTTGACTGAAATGGACTTGGAGAGGGCTTGTCACGGGTGTGTTAGTTGGACTGACCACCTCTGTTTAGCTGCCTCTGTTTCTGATATCAGAGCTCAGCTCCAGTGTTTTGAAGTTGAGTTACAACATTTTTCTCAGTGTTTTTCTCGTAGTGGTGCACCTGCTTATAGGTCTTCTTGGTTCGTGGATGCTGCCGGAGTCGAACCTCAGGTGTTATCATTTGTTGGCGGTCAGTTTGATAGGGATTTGAGGCTTTCTAAGTTAGATCTTTTGTCCTCTGTTTCACTGTCTAACAGTACGCACGGTGTGGATTTGAAGAAGCAGATTGGTGTGTTGGTTAAGTTGGTGGATGTGTTTGGGCAGACATGGCTTCGGGGTGTACTAGATTCCTTCTTCCTCTTGACTCATGTGAGGCTCAGTGGGGGTCAGCCTAAGCGGGTACGGCCTTCTTTCACGGGAGCTGATCCAGGTGTTTCGCAGGATTTAGTGAAGCTTATGTTCGGCAGTAGAGTGCCTCCTTCCTTTCCCCCTCCGGTAAATGTTAATTTCTTGTTTTGGCTCTTTTTGTATAACCCCCCTCCTTTTGTTCCCTTTTCCCTTTCGCAGGCTCGTCGCTTGGACCTCGGTTGGATGATTGTATTCTGGCCAATGGGGGTTTTGCTGAAATTTACTGTGACTTGCAGTCCGATAGGGCTCTTCTTTCTTCTTGGTCTCATAGGGGTGGTGGCTTGGAGAAGCTGGGTTCGTAATGCGATATTCCTGAGAATGTTTGCCCTGTTTTTGAGTGTTTGGAGGAGGTGTGGAGAGAGAGTGGAGATGGTGAGTTGGAGTTCGTTTCCGAGGGGTTGGATGAGTGAGTGGGGGTGGAAGACATAGCTAGACTCTTTAGTTTGTCCGTGTCGGATCGGGATGGTAATTCCATCCCTTTGGCTGAGGCAGTAAGGAGTTTTAGGAAGAACAGATTGGGCTCACCCCTTGGGTATTCCTTAAGGGCTAGAAATACTTTGGCATGTCTGCAGTACTTTAGAAGGAGAGTGAGGGAGCGTAGATCACCTAGTTTTTAATGAAGATTGTGAGTTGGAATATTAGAGGGCTTGGAAGAGCCCATATGAGACAAGCAATTAGAGATCTCTATTCGAAAGTAAAACTGGTCATTGTCGTCATTCAAGAAACTAAAAAGGAAAGAATTAGTGATAATATGGTTAGAAGATTGTGGCAAGGGAGGAATCTTGATAAGGGGTTCTCCCTTCTCTGGGGGCTTCTGGGGGTAGACACAGATCATGTTGTTGGGGAGGTCATTAGTATTGGATCCTTTTCGGTATCTGTCAAATTTACCGATTTGGTGGATCGATTTGAGTGGGTGTTAACAGGGGTGTACGGTCCTAACGATAGTAGGTGCAGGAGGGATTTTTAGGTCGAGGTTAGGGACTTTAAAGCCTCATAAGGTGGTCCGTGGTGTCTGGTTGGGGACTTTAACGTTGTTAGGAATCTGGATGAAAGGAGTAGAGGCAGGGTGTCGATTAGGAGTATGCATGACTTCTCTTCCTTCATTAAGGATCTTAACTTTATTGATTTCCCTATGAGTGGGGGG
The DNA here is from genome assembly GCA_031762675.1 of Pachysandra terminalis. Taxonomy (NCBI): domain Eukaryota; kingdom Viridiplantae; phylum Streptophyta; class Magnoliopsida; order Buxales; family Buxaceae; genus Pachysandra; species Pachysandra terminalis. Next base: position 5,645 of record JAUPMG010185301.1, read on the forward strand.
TGGTACACTTGGTCGAATTGTCAAGAAAACGTGTTGTGGTGTCGGTTGGATAGGTGTCTTGTGTCGTCTTGTTGGGATGATCATTTTCCTGCGGTGTCTCCGTCAGCTTTGGAGAGAACCACTTCTGATCATTGTCCCATTCTTATTGCTTCAGATACTGTTAGTTGTGGTCCCTCTTCCTTCCGCTTTGAGAATATGTGGTTGACGGAGGCAAAATTTAGGGGGAGAGTCAGACATTTGTGGGCTGATTTGGTCATTAATAATAGTAATTGGAGAGGGTATCAATTCATGCATTCCTTGAAGCAGTTGAAATTCAAGATCAAAGAGTGGAATACAAGAGTTTTCGGACATCTGAACTTAAGGAAACAAATTCTTAGTGAGGCTATTGGTCGTGTTGATGTCGCGGAACAACACAGAGAGGTCTCTAGGGAAGAGTTTGAGGAGAGAAGGGTGGCTAAAAGCCAACTTGAGGTGGTCCTTAGACAAGAAGAAATTAGTTGGAGGCAAAAATCTAGGGTTACATGGATTAAGGAGGGCGACGGAAACACCCGTTTTTTTCATAAGATAGCTAAAGGGAGAGCAAGGATCAATCATAGGGTGGGCTTACAGATTTCTGGCGATTTTGTTGAGAATACGGATTAGATTATTGAGGAGATGTCTAGATTCTATTCTGGATTGTATAGGTCCGATCAAGATTATTGCTTCAATGTTTCTAATTTAGGTGGGAATAGATTGCAGGAGGAGCATGCTTTGTGGCTGGAAAGGCCCTTTGAAGATCAGGAGGTTAGGGACGCAGTTTGGGAGCTTGACAGAGATAAAGCCCCAAGTCCGGATGGATTCACTATTGCCTTCTTTCAGGGAGTGTTGGGAGAGGGTGAAAGCTGATCTTTTTGGTGTGTTGCACGAGTTCTATGATAGTAGGGTGATCAATATGGTTACCAATGCTACATTCATTGCACTTAGTCCTAAAAAGGTGGGGGCTTTCAATCTTAAGGACTTCAGGCCTACCAGTTTGACTACTAGTGTGTATAAGATTATTGCAAAGATTTTGGCTTCTAGAATTAAAGCTGTTGTTAGGGATCTAGCGTCCTTGAATCAGAGCGCTTTTATCACTGGTAGGCAGATCTTGGATAGTGCTCTTATTGCCAATGAAGTGGTTGAAGAATGGAATAGAATGGACAAAAAGGGGATGGTGATGAAATTGGACTTGGAGAAGTCCTATGACTGGGTGGAGTGGCACTTCCTTGATCAGGTGTTGGAATGGAAATGATTTGGAGCTAGATGGAGGAAATGGATTTCTGGGTGTATTTGTAACGTTGTTTTCTCCTTCTTGTGGAATAGTGGGGTGCACGGTTAGGTTGCCTCGACTTGCTTTTTGAAATAGAGTGATCCTCTTTTCCCTTTTCTCGTTACTTTGGTCGTTGATGTCTTGAGCTGTTTTTGGACCAAAGGTGAGGATCTAGGGTTGATTTCGGGTTTTGAGGTTGGTAGGGGTGGTGTGAGCATCTCACATTTGCAGTTTGTTGATGATACTCTATTGTTTCTACATGAGGATGAATGTCAAACGTACTGGATTAAATTTATTGTTAGATGCTTTGAAATGGTTTCAGGCTTTAAGGTGAATTTGGAGAAAAGTAGTCTGGTGGGCTTAAATTTGCCCTTTGATAGGGTTAAGGTGTTTGCATCAGTTCTAGGGTGGAAGGTCTAAGAGTGGCCGTTGTTGTATCTTGGTTTGCCTCTGGGTGGCAATCCTAAGTCTCTTAGTTTTTGGGATTCAGTGGTGGAAAGAGTTGGGAAGTGGCTTGCGTCGTGGAAAAAAAGGTTACATTTCTTTAGGAGGGAGGATCACTCTGATTAAGGCAGCTTTGGCTAATTTACCTGTTTACTATTTATCGTTGTTTAGAGCTCCTAAGAGGGTTGTTAAGTGCCTTGAGAATCTTCAGAGAGATTTCTTATGGGAGAGGGGAGGTCATAGGAAATATCACCTAGTTAAGTGGGAAGTGGTGTGCAAGAGGAAGGAAGAGGGGGCGCTCAATCTGGGGAATATTGCATATTGTAATACTGCTTTACTGGGCAAATGGCTGTGGATATTTAATAAGGAACGAGATGCTTTGTGGCGGAAAGTTGTTCACAGTAAATTCGGCGAGCACTCCAACGGTTGGGATTGCAATCCTTCAGTCAGAGGTTCAAGAGCATGTATTTGGAAAGAGGTGTTGCTTATTCTCCCTTCCTTCTTGAGTCTTGTCCGGTTTTGCGTGGGGGATTGTAGTCGGGTCCGCTTCTGGTTTGACCTTTGGTGGGGTGAGTCCTCTTTAGCAGTTCTGTTTCCTCGTTTGTTCAGGGTGGTCTCCTTTCGGAATGCCCTCGTCTCTGAGGTCCTTTATTGGTCTGATTCCGGCTTGGTGTGGAATCTCGCTTTTCGAAGGGACTTGCGCCCTCAAGAGGTTGCTGATCTTGTGGTTTTCTTCGCTGACTTGAATGATGTTTTTGTGGGGGCTGAGTTTAGTGATCGGAGAGTTTGGAGTCCTTGTAGTAGTGGTGTCTTCTCAGTTAGGTCTTTTTTCTCCTTTTTATGGCCAGAGTCTGTTCTCCCTTGTTTTCCTCATCGTTGTGTTTGGAAGCCTCCTTTCTCCCTAGAGTCAAGGCTTTTGTTTGGACTGCTATTCTTCATAGGATTAACGCCTGTGATCTTCTCCAATGAAGGTGGCCGACCCGTGCGCTTTCGCCCCATGTGTTGTATGTGTAGACACGCAGGGGAATCTGTGGATCACCTTTTTTTGCACTGCGCTGTGGCTAGTGATGTCTGGTCCTTTTTCCTTCACCGGCTTGGAGTTTGGTGGGTGATGCCTAAGGATGTGGGTGAGTGCATAGCTCAGTGGAGGCTCCCAAGTTTGGGTGTGAGTAGGTTGATGTACCAGGGAGTGTGGCACGTGACTCTTTGGGTCCTTTGGGGTGAAAGGAACCAAAGAGTTTTTGAGGATAAGCGGAGATCGATATGCTCGATTATTGACGCTATTTTGCATTTGGTGAGCTCTTGGATGGTGTGTCTCCCTACGTTTAGAGGGATTTCTTTGTCTGAAATTTTGACAGGGTAGTTTGATGTGGCTAAATCCTTTCCTCATTCGGAGCAGGTGGTGACCAGGTGGTAGGCACCAAAGGATGGGGTTATCAAAGTGAATTTTGACGACTCATCCCTTGGTAACCTTGGGAGTTCAGGGATTGGTGAAGTGTTCCGCAACCATAGCGGTCAGGTGCTTCTTGCTTTTTCTGGCCCAGTTGGGATTGGTGATTCTACGAAGGCTGAGCTGTTGGCCCTTCTGACCGGGATGAGTGAGGCTGTTCATGGAGGTTACAGTTCGGTGGTGATCAAGGGTGATTCCACGTTAGTGATTTCTTGGATGATGGGTGAGGAGAGCTGCCCATGGAGATTTGCCCATATTGTCAGGCAGTCCAGGTACCTTGGTAGCTTGATTCATGCTTCCTTTGCTCATACCCCGAGAGGAGGTAATGCCCTGGCTGATCGGCTTGCTAGGAGCGGGGTTAGTAGAGAGGGTTTGTTCGTGGGGCTTCTGTCTGATGCGATGATCGGCGACGGAGTGTGATTCGGTTTTGGGTGTTCTCTTTACGGATGCTAGTTGTTGTTTGACCCCTACTTTTTTTGTATCCTTTTTATTTTCATTTTCTTCCTGTTTGGGCCGTGGTTCTCATCTTGAGTTCCTGGCGTCTTTTCTATTATTGCTGTACTCTTCCTTTCATTGATATATATATATATATATATATATTGCTGGTTGCTCATAAAAAAAGAAGAAGAATATTCTATAGAACTTGGTTATAATATATATCACATGATTTATAGAACTGTATCCAAATAACAGCAACCAATTTTTGAATTGTATAAATTTAATATGTTATAGCTCCTAAAGACAAAATAAATGGCCTGCCATTTAGAGCGTGCATGTGCACGTCTTACAGAACATTGGGACCTTATTCAACAGACAGTGGTCCCAAGCATATTTTACTTATGAATGGATCATTTTTACCAGCTGGGACTCAATAAAAAATATAAACTGTCAAGAAATTTGTGATGCTCTGTTGCTTTTGAGCAAGATGAGGGTGCTGTGACTGTGACTTTCAGAGAAAGTTGATGTGATTATCTCTACTTTTCTATCCTTTAAACCAACTATTAATTCATAATATCCTTTTGTTATTGGATAAGTTAATGTAAAAATACATACATACGCACACACACACACACACACATATATATATATGTGTGTGTGTGTGTGTTTGTTTGTATGTATAAATATGTGCGTGTTGTGTATATTGGTTCAATAACAGTATTTTTGGTAAATTGGCCAATAGAAAATGCATGGTTAAAACAATGGTTTCAGATACTTATTGTCACAAACCATTTGCTTATCAATTGAGACTGCAGTACTTGTTTTGCATCTTAATTGGGTGATGTATTGGCCATGTGCAGTTTGCAGGAGAACGGAGATATGGTCTCAAGTTTGTCCGACTAAAAGGTTCTGCAGCAAAGAAGGCGCTAAAACTGGTGAATTCAACCCCTCCTTATCCTCCCCGAAAGGTACACTTCCTTTAATACATCAATGTTTTCTGTTCTTCTCCATCTCTTTAGTGAATATCCTCTTTCAATCTAG